>ML814005.1:261996-292985 GCA_009831015.1 Picea engelmannii | reverse complement strand
ACCATCACCTATACCTACACCTATACCTTACCTTATATTACCATGCCTTTCCTTGCCATATCATGTATTGTCTTGTCTTTCCTTGCCTTACGTTTCCTTGTCTTTCCTTGCCTTGTCTTTTCATGCCTTATCTTTCCATGCCTTTCCTTTCCTTTCCCTTCCTTTCCTTTCCCTTCCTTTCCATGCATTGCATTTCCTTTCCTTGCCTTGTCTTGTCATGTATTTCCTTTCCTTTTCTTTCCATGCCTTGCCTTGTCATGCCTTGTCATGCCTTTCCTTTCCTTGTATTTTATTGCCTTGCCTTAACTTGCCTTGTATTTTCATGCACTTCCTTCCCTTGTATTTCCTTCCCTTTCATTTCCATGCCTTTCATTTTCCTACCATGCCTCATCTTTCCATTCATTTTCTTGCCTTGCCTTGCCTTGCCTTGTATTTCCTTACATTTCCTTTCCATGCCTTGCTTTGCTATGCCTTTCCTTTCCATGCCTTTTCTTTCCGTTCCATGTCATGCCTTTCCTTTCCATGCCTTGTCTTTCATTTCCATGTCATGCCTTTCCTTTCCTTGTATTTCCATACCTTCCATTTCCTTTCCTTGCCTTGCCTTTCCATACCATATCTAGTCTTGTCTTTCATTTCCTTTCATTGTCTTGTCTTTCCTTCTCTTGACTTATATTTCCATGCCATGTCTATCCTTACCTTGCCTTTTCTTGCCTCTTATTGTATTTCCATGTCTAGCCTTTCCTTTCCTTGCCATGCCATCTCTAGCCTTGCCTTTCCTTTCCATGCCTTGTCTTGCTATGCCTTCCCTTTCCATGTCTTACCTTGACCATGGCCTACACCTAGACCTATACCTAGACCTACACCATGACCATGACCATGACCTAGACCATGACCTATACCATGACCTACACCTAGACATAGACATAGACCATGACCTTGACCTATACCTAGATGTAAACCTAGATCTAGACCTAGACCTTAGCTTTCCATGCCTTTCCTTTCCTTGTCTTGCCATGCCTTGCCTTACCTTACAAGTTCTTTTCAACTTAACATGAAATGTTGACACGATTAATGTGCAACTATACTTCTCCAACACTTTTTTTTTATTTCCCTTGTGAATTTCCTCTTGTAACTTTAACTTTAAAATGATATAAATTTAATTATCTAGTTACAAGTTTCATATTTCTATAGGAAGAAGTTTTATGTTTATTTTAATTTGCACTAAACCCTTTGAAACTCAAACTATTTCCTATTATTTGTTGTGAAGTGAAGGAGATAATATGATATTACATATTGAGTAATCAATTTGTTGAATACATCCACTACCACTTATTGAGACTCCTATATCAAAAATAATTCCAACTTCTTACTCTAGTATAGGTGTGTAGCAACATCACCCAACAATCTTAGTCATGAGAGGGGTAGCCATGCTACAAGTTTCCAAATTCTAGCCCAAAGGGGTCATATCCTCATAATAATAGCTAAATAAGCCTCTCAAAATGGACCAGAATTTAATAGAATGCATGTGCAAATGTGAATATTTAAATGTAGTAAAATAACAAGCATAATCACACACATAATGCATGATACATTGATTTTCCATAACAAAAATTAAACATAAATTTTGTATATTCATAAACAACAATAAGAGTGTTGATTTCATGCTTACCTACAACCGTAACTCTCTCATTATAATTTTACAATTTTTTCTTAAGAGCGTTGATTTCAATCAATTTCCATATTTTTTTCCATGGTAGAAATGGAGAACACAACATAAACAACCTAGAACATAAATGTGAGAGTGTTGGAGTAAATGATTGATTTTAATAATCCAAATGGGGTATATGGTTTCATTTGGGACACGTGTTCAAAAAATAGATGAGTTCTAAGGCTAACACTTGGAAATAGTGGAATCATAGCCCCTCTCATGTTCTATGCAACAATCTTGGACCATTATATATTATATTCTATCATTAATATTTACATATCTTTAATTCACCACAACAATCCTAACACATGGTCCATATATGTATATTTACATCATACCTTCCTAGCCATTGGACCTTGGCTTTGAGCTCCACAACATTTACATACTCATTTTTAATACACGCCAATAGTCAAAACTAGTATATTAGAAGGTGATAAATTTTCAAACATATGTAATATGCACTAGAAAGATTATACAAATGATACCATTGGAAAATTCTTAATGTGTAAAAGGAATAATTAAGAAATAAATTAAGATTTATGATTGATTATAATTTTGGCTTTATTTTATAGTTGTTATGGTATTCTTGTATTTTGTGGTTCATTTTTGTTGTTAGGGAACTATGCCACTACAAGGAGAACACCTTCTTTCGAAGGTTTTTATGGAACCTCCCTGAAATGTTATTCTCTTAGTTGTTTATAGTAGAGGTTGTTAGCAGAGGTGGGTGAACGAAGGTTTTTGTAGAAGTTTTTTTTTGGGTGCACATTTATGGTAAAAATGCCCCAATGCGCACTTGAAAACTATTGCATCGAGACTTAAATGTTCAAACACATTGTCACTGTTCATATTAGAGGCAGACAACTACAATTTTTTGTAGAGGTTTTTTCCTCGGTGTGCCTTTAAGGTATATAAACATCGTTCAGATCATGAATAATATAGAAATGGTGCATCCATGTTCTAGTAGCACCGCCACACTTTATGATAAAATTACATGCACCGAATAAATCACACTGACGCCATTGAACAATACTCATTGGGACGCTCATAAAGAATACAACACTCATGCGTCCATGTTTCAGTAGCACCGTCATACTTCATAATAAAATTACATGCACTGAATAAATCACACTGGTACTGTTGAACAGTACCCTCGATGTGTATTTATGTTGAAAGGCACAATATGACATGGTAAATAAATAAAAAATTTCAAACCGATTTTCATTGTTACAATGAATCATGTGCTTCCAAATTCTCAAGTAAGAACTAGTGCTCACCTTTTTTCCTAAGACACCCTATTTTTAGTGCTCTACACTGACTAGGATAACTCCATTGGTGGATTCCACACATTTCCAAATTTTGGAAATTACCATGAATTTTCATTTCCTCTCAATGGTGCAACCATGCCTCTTCAGGACAAAAGACACCAAGTAAATCATTTATTACCTTCCTATTTTAATTTTCATCCAATCAAAATTAGAATTTATCTTGAAATTTCAATTTGTTTTCATGTGGTGCACCTAAATGGTTCGACTCTCCTTGAAGCGGTGCATACTGTGTTAAATACACAGTCAACACTGCTTCTGACGCGTCCATATATGTTCACGTCGATGTTGTTCAACTTAATGCAATGCGATAAATTACTAAACAACAAAGTGGTGCATCCTTCTAAATGCCCTGACACCAACACAAATTGGGCTCATACTTACCCTGTCCCATTACACTTCATTAACCGCATCACTACCTTGACGATATATAAAATTTAACCTAGCTTTGCACAAATTTTAACTAACCACATTGGGGCGTACTAGAAAAATAATGCCCCGAAAAGTCAAGGTTCAAATGCCCCGCCATACTTTATAAAAAACTACACGCACCGAATAAATTGTACTAGTGTTGTTTAAAATTACACACTCACACACTTCACTGGCACTGTATACGGAAACGTACCGGGACATATATTTCCCAAATTTTCATAGCGGGGTGTCTCATTGGATTCCTCGTTCCTGGTGTACTAGCATTTACAAGGCACTGAGGAACAAAAAGATGGTTCTCCACTATCATAGAATCGATCCTTTTCCACTTACTAAGTCTCATTCCTTGCATCTCCTCCTCTGCAGGCCGCTTGAAGTTCTCCAAGATACTATCCTCATTATTCTTGTAGCCATAATATGAATTGGTGTCAATTTTATTTTAGATTTCATACCTATACCTCCTCTTTTTTCCTTGAGGGGGATTATAGAATATCTCTTTGAGGATGGGGAGTAATTTTGTAGCCCCAAAGTATCTATAACCGAGGTCCTTTACTGTGGCACCAAGCACATCAAATTCATTCCCTTCCAAGTCTGTCATCTTGGCCCCTACTTTGGCATAATTAGGGCTGTCAATTTATATCATCGAAGCTTCCCAGTGACCCTTTTCCCTGTTCAACAAGAAAGGACCCTGGTGGATGTCTTAATTATAAAACCGTGTCAACCTCAAAATTAACCTAAGCTCCATATTCCATATTTAATAGAATTTAACAAGATCATTTGGAAAAACAATCGACGATTCATAACCTTTGTCAACATTTCTTATCTCTAAATATTAATCATTTCTTTGGCCTCGTCCTTCTCCTCCATGAGATCCTCACCCATGTACTTACTAAGAAGTTCATCATGTTTCTTCTTCTCCACAACCATGCACTTAATCATTTTCTCATCTAGAAGGGGAACATGGGAAACAAACTCTCGCTCTCTTTGTTGTTGGTTTCCCTTGTCCTTCTCTCCCATTTCTTCTACAACATCATCATCTTCCTCGAATAGGACCGACTTAATGGCAACAATGTCTTCTCTTTTGATCATTAACCTATCCTACCTCTAGAAAAAATATATCCTCTGGCATTTTCTCAATGCTTTGGACCACATCTCCTCCTTCGCAGACCACTCTACTTTCTCCAAGATATCATTCTCATCATTGTTGTGTGTTTAATATAACCCAAAAAATCACTTGGTTTAACACCAAACCTTAACCTGTGCACTATATATCACAATGCACCACTATAGATGTCGGTTCTTGACTAACAATGATGCATCGGTGAGTTATATTTAACAGATGTATGTTCGGTGCCTAATGTCTAATAAGGAGCACCGAACTCCATGCATATGTATTTGTTAAGAGAACTACTTACTTTTTCAAATTTTTTTGCAAACACAAATTATTTTCAGTTTTTGATAAATAAAAATTAGTTATATATGTTTGTATTTTATATTTTAAATTCATTTTATCTATATATATTTTCTTAAAAATAATTTTATGTGAATTATATACGTTGACAACATCGAGTGTAGTAGAAACAACAATAACATCTAGAAGAAAAACAATTTAATTCATAATCTACATATGCAAACCTCCACAATTAAATTTTGCGGAGGTTTTGCTTTGAGGAGGCAAAAACATAGGTCACTCTTCGGTGCCTTTGATAATTTAGTGCATGGAATACATCCTCTGCAACTTCCTTAGTTCTCTGCCTTAGATATCCTCCTCCGTGGGATGCTTGACTTTCTCCAATATACCATCCTCGTCATTCTTGTAGCCATAATATGAAATGGCATCAATTAACTTGTAGATCACATACCTACACCTCCTCTTCACCTTGACGGGGCTTATCAAATAGCTCGTTGAGGATGGGGAGTGATTTCATAGCCCTGAAGTATATGTAACTAGGGCCCTCACCTTTGGCATTGAGCACATCAACTTCATTCCCTTGGAAGTACATCATCTTGGCCCCTACTTTGGCATAATTATGACTACCAAGCTCTACGATTGGAGCTTCCCAATGCCCCTTTTCCCTCTTCAGCAAGAAAGGACCCTGGTGGATGTCTTAATTATGACATTGTATCAGCCTCGATATTGACCTAAGATCCATATTGTATATTCAATATAAGTTAATAATATCATTTGGAGAAACAACAGATGATCCATAAGCTTTGTTAGCATGTATTATCAATAAATATTAGGCATTTCCTTGGCCTTGTCTTGCTCCTCCATGAGATACTCAACCATGTACTTACTAAGAAGCTCATCATGTTTCTTCTTCTCTGCAACCATGTGCTCTATCATTTTCTCATCCAGAACGAGAACATGGGAAAGAAACTCTTACTCTCTCTGTTGTTGGTTTCCCTTGTCCTACTCTCCCATTTCTTCTTCCACATCATCATCTTCCTTAAACATGAATGAATTAATGGAAATAGAGTCATCACTCTTGATCATCAACATGGCCCACCTCTAGATAGAATTGATCCTCTACCACTCCCTCAATGCTTTATCCCACATCTCCTCCTCTGCAGGTTGCTTGACTTTATCCAAGATATAATTCTCATCATCCTTGTCGCCATAATAACTGGTGTGAATTCATGTATATATCACATACATAGACCTCCTCTTCTTCACCTCGCAAGGCTTGTAGAATAAATCTTTGATGCTAGGGAGAAATTTCCAAGCTACACTTGTACAATTGGTTGTTGGAATATTGTAACATGACATCTTCTAGTAATCATCTGTAGAAGTGTGACTGAGAGTAAGCCCCCCGAGAAGAAGAATAGGAGGTCTAGTTATGTGATCTTTAAGCAAATTAACACCAGTTATTATAGCGGCAACGATGACGAGAAAAGTATCATGGAGAAAGTCGAGTGACCCGTGGAGGAGGAGATGCAGGCCAGAGTGTTAAGGGAGTGGTAGAGGATAGAGTCTATCTAAAGGGAGGCCAGGTTGACGATCAAGAGTGGAAAGGTAATTTCCATTAATCTGATTCTCTTCGTGGAAGATGAAGATGTCGTGAAAGAAATGGGAGAGCAGGACTAGGGAAACTAGCAACAGAGAGAGAAAGAGTTTGTTTCCCATGTTCCCCTTATGGATGAGAAATTGATTGAATGCATGGTTGTGGAGAAGAAGAAACATGATGAACTTCTTATTAAGTACATGTGTGAGGATCTCATGGAGGAGTAGGTTGAGGCCAATACAATGCTTAATATTTAGCGATAATACATGCTGACAAAGATTATAGATTATCGGTTGTTTTTCCAAATGTGCTTATAAATTATATTAAATATACAATATTAATCTTAGGTCAATATTGAGGATGACTTAGTTTTATAATGAATACATCCACCGGGGTCATTTCTTGATGAACAAGGAAAAGGGGCACTAGGAAGCTTCGACTGTAGAGATTGACTATCCTAATTATGCCAAAGTAAGGGCCAAGATGATGGAATTGGAAGGGAAGGAGGTTGATGTTCCTAGTGCCATATGAAAGGGCCCTACTTACAGATACTTTGGGGATACCAAATTCCTCCCCATCCCCAAAGATCTATTCAATAATCCCCCTTGAGGAGAAGAAGAGGAGGTGTAGGTATGTGATCTACAAGTGAATTGAAACCAATTCATATTATGGCTGCATGAATGACATGGATGGTATCTTGGAGAAAGTCAAGCAACCCACAAAGGAGGAGATGTGAGGCAGAGAACTGAGGAAGTGGTATAGGATCGATTCCATGGACTAAATTATGAGTGGCACCAAAGAGTAACCTATGTTTTTTTCTCTACAAAAAATCAATTTTGGAGGTTTGCATACATACTTTGTTAATTAAAATGTTTCTCGATGAATTTTTATGTAACAACCACTCCGGTGCAATTCAAATCACACTGATGCACTATAAATAGTATAGCACATATGTATATTGTGTTTTTCCAAATCATGTTGATGTTGTTGGTGTTTGATTTGTAAAATGTATAATAAGTATGCTAACGATCTCTCTGTTTTTAAATTAAATTTGAGATGTATCACTCATTAGAATTTAGAGTTGTCACATAATGTTTAACTTTAGTTTGATGAAATCTTTTACTTTGGATTGTAATTCCGAAAACTTAAACTATTAATGCCATATAATGTTAAATTCATCTTCAAGGTGAATTGTTTAGTTTCCAACAAGATACAATATGTTTATTAAACATGTTTACAAAAAAAATTACTTTGATGAAATGTTACGTTTCATTTATTTTATTGATAGCATTATAATAATTGTTCATAATTACATTTATAATTGTTATATTTATGAGTAGAGAAGGTACATATATCTTCCATATTGGGATGTTATTTTTTTTTTCCAATTATTATATTGGGATGACTTATGCCAAGTGTCATATTAAACTATAAAATGCGCCTCACTTTATATTAATAATATAAACAAATTAATAAAGGTGTTAATAGAATCAATATGTTGTTTTCTAGTTTGTAGGAAAAAAAGATCAATTTTTTTAAAATGATTGTGTTAAAATTTAATTACAAAAAACAAAGACATGTATTTTTAAATTATGATACATGTTACACAAAAAATATTTTTTGTTTTTGTTAATAATCCAGAGTCTTTATATTGCCATGATGAATATATAAAAAAATCTTATTGTTGTTCTACCACTGGAGAAACCAGACCAACAAAAATGCATCAAGATGTCAATGGTGGTATGATAGAATTGTCTTTTAAAACTGAAATTTTGTATATGACTGAGTATAAGACTATAACTGAAAATAAAACTATTGACTATGCCTAGAAAAACAATTATCTGCTGATTTTATCTATTTAGACATTTATGGAGTTGGGTTAAGAGCCCAAAACTGCCCAGACTAAACAAAATATAGAAAAAAAATATCATGATAATTATGCAGAGGGTTGGATGCCATCTGGAGGCACCTAGGTGTAGGGTATAGTGAATCAAGAGAGATCCATGCCCACCAAGTGTTTGGCCAACATATCTAGCTTGTGGTCATGGAGTCAGAGATGTCCTTGGATTTCGTATAGTTGGAGACAAATTTATTGTTTGTATTCCTTTTTATCAATCATGGTGCAACTAAGAAAAATCTTCAAATGCCAATAAATATCCACGGTCTTTAGATATTGGGAGACCCTCGACCTTGTGTTACCTGTGTCTGATACCCATGAGCCTACAATGTCCAACACCTCATCATCTTATAAAAAGAACCTCAAAACTTGAACATCAACCTCTGCTAAATCAATTGCAGCCTGATTGTGTGGAGGAGTATGGGCAAGGTAAGAATCTGATGATTCTTCTGCAGTTGTGACCAAACAGGGATCGAAAGGACCCCTTTGTCTACGGGAGGAACCACCATGATCCCATCGTAAATAGTTTCCACGAGCCATTGGTATCACAGTGATGAGGCCATGCGACGAGGAAAGGGAGGGAGGAGCAACATGCATTAAGGTGATAGTGCATAGGGGGAGGAATAACAACGAGAGGGAAATTTGATGGGCATGAGTGCAAGGAGGAGCGAGGAAGTAATAATGGGGAGATGAGATGTAGAAAGACGTGAGGGTGGCACCATTATGAGGGTAGTGATGTAAATTAATGCGAGACATAATTTAGGGATGAGCCATTATGTAATGAAAGCAAGGAATGGCATACCAGGCAAGGGTGAGGTACCTTCGAAGAATCAAAACCCGAGATCGATCAACACAACTACTAGGTGGAATGATCTTGGCATTATACCTTTGGGAAATGCATTTACTCCACATGAGATGAGGTGATGGGATTGGGAGGAGGCTGGAAGGTGCCAACAGGTCGGGGAAACACATGGCGATCTGCCTCAGATGACACTCCCACAACAAGTCTCTTCCCTGTCACTCGATACGGGGGGTTACATAAAAAATATTAAAATAATAAGAAAGAATATATATATATATATATATATATATATATATTTGGAATTAATAAAAATATATCTATTAATGCATGCAATTCATCAAATAATAACATTTATATAAAAATGTATATTTTGAATCCATAAAAATAGATCTATAGATGCATGCAATTTCATCAAAGATGATTAGGTCTAAACTATTTTAAAATATTGTAAAAATGAAACACAATGACAAATGATTTGGAAATAATGAATTTAATTAATTGGTTTATGTATTCCCAAAAAGCACCATGTTTTTTTAACACAAAATACATTTTGACATAAATTCATTATATAACGTGGACATGTGATACTTTCCCTCCCAAATTTTTAATTTTACATAATGTGCATGCATCTTATGACGTTAGTGTTCTATGTAGATTCTATGATTACTAATATTCATTCTCATATTTTTTTTTAATCATGTAATCAAAATCATTTTATTTATACATGTGTCTTATCAAATAACTAATATACAACTATCATATGTCCTCCACAATTAATCATAAGAGATCCTTAAATAAGTGGTGCTTTCCATAATCCCTTTGTAAGCCTATTTGATATTATAGGGACCTTTGCATCATGAATAATCCATAAAGCATCAAATTTAAGGGCAAATACATTATTTTTCACATGTCGACCATGTTAGGCCTTAATACAAGCCCTTGTGTGCAAATCGTATAATGGCTAAATCTCATTATTTGTCAATTTTCACATGCAACTCTATGTGACTAATTTTAGATCTCAAAATTGATTCCTATTGATCTAACAATAAAACCCTAGTTGTTATCACTGAACAACTTTACACTGAAAATTATTGATGGAAAACATATGCAACAAAAACAACAAGATTAGATATGAATCATCAATACACAAGAGACACAAGATTTTTTTTTCTGTAAATTTATACGATCCTTCAAATATGGAACAAAAACAATCCTCTCAATGTCACCAAAACTAAGAACAAAACCAGTCCTCTCAGGAAATACAATGTCATCAAATATGAGGACAACCTTGTCCTCCAATAATAATACAAATTAGAAAACCAAACCTCAACAATATTTTGGAAATATCCTATGCCCATGAATTTGATGTAGACCACTTGTACGACATGTTGATGTCAGTTTTCAGCCTGTATGGATTTGTACCTTCCCAGAAAAATTTATACGTGATCACCTTATTGGAAACCCATGTACATATTTGGTTTTCTCTACTGCAAATAGTGTATACCCTATACATGGTTTGAATTTCTACAACCTTCATATAGACGTGCTTCATCCCTATGAAAACCACATATGAGCATATAAAACATGTACAGACACCTCTATGCACTTGTCTCTCTACGACCTCCTTTCTCCTAGACCAGATTCACCACCATGCAATATTTCTCTTTTCTTAAATCACCAAGCCCCCTAGCACAAGTGCATACTCACTTATTCTAAATCCATTCTTCCAAAAATATGATCAAATGTCACAATGACCTCTCTCCTTTATATACAATTCAAAAATACGATCAAGCCCCTCCACATGTCAACATAAAATTAGGATTTATATATGGGTGTGAACCCCCAACACAAGCCCATAAATCACATCACCAAACCCATGAAGCCCTAACCTCATCCCAAGGACGATTTCATTGAAATGAAAGGCTAATATGGTATCAATGAATATTCCCACATGCCTAACACCTTGGCCTCTTGTGGGAATACCTCCTGAAGATAAAAAAATCAACACTTCATATTAGCAAGGGAGGTATCCCATCCACCATCATATGGATGTACCTCTAGTACTAGAAGCAACTCTATCTCCCATACTGGGTCTACTACCTCATCTACATTCCACTCCTCCAAATTGGTTTCTTGCTCTGTCACCAAAATATATCATGCTCTCCAGTTCATCCGAGTGTCTACATCCTTGGTCACTAAAGAAAATCCTATTGTCCAATATGCCTCACTAGATACTCCCTCTGTGACTGAAGCAAATCCTACTCCCCACTCTTCCTGGTTGGCTACCTCCTCTATCACTGTAGAAAAACCTACTGAATCAATTGGATTCTCTATGGAATGCATACAAATCTTCAAAGCCTCCTGCTCCTGAACCTCTTGTTTATCCCAATCGACCCATGACACATGTATGTCAATCCTAGAAGATACCTCTCTCCCACATGAACCTGAGGGGGAACTCCCTCTGAATGTTTGACTCTTCCTATGAGCCCATTGACTCCCATGGAGATTAGTCTCTCTCTAAGTCTTCATACTCTCTCTAAAGTTTGACTCCCTCTAAGTATGAATAATCTCTAGAGCCATTTTATCCGTATGAGCCTGCTGACATCCTCTAAAATATAGCCTCCTCTAAATATTCCTGGGAAGATGCTCCTCCCCTTTGAATTCTAAGGGATGCCTCTCACTGAAATTTAGTTCTCTTTGAGCCTATTTAATCCCCAAGGCCACCTTCCTCATCATTGGTGGAGCTCCCTGCTCCATATGAACCTATGATACCGGTGGTGCCACCTACCTCACCACTGGTGGAGCTACCTACTCCCTTGGTGGGGCCACCTACCTCACTATTGGTGGATCTACCTACTCCTCATGTACTAGCCACAACATGCATAGGATGGCCCCTCAGCCTATATAGGATTCCCTGCCCAACTCCAAGAACCACCATTGACCTAAAGCTAGATCTTATGGGAACAAACAACACCCATCCATATCAAAACAATATATCATATCCCTTCTTCTCAATCTATGAGACTAAGAGAACACTCCTCCTGAGTTCCGACACCCATAACACATTTGACACCCTCAACACCTCTCTTGACTCCATATGGAATGAGACTGTACCAAATCCTTATATTGCATTCTTGGTTCCCATACCAATCTCAACAACCAAGTCTGAGCTAGTCTCAGTGATGCCGTAAAAAAATTCCCGTGCACTTGTCATATGGAAGTATGCTCTGATATCCACCAACTAAGTCTCCCTGCTAGAGACTAAACCTGGAAGGGAGGAGACCAACAAGATCTCCCTCTGGAACTTATCTGCAACCTCATCAACCTCTATTGTTGATTCCTTCTACCTCCTTCTTATTCCCTTTTGATGTGGACACTATGAAGCATAGTGGCCATAGTCATGACACTCAAAACATCTGATCATGTTGAGATCCTTCTTCCTTCTTGGATCTGGAGATGCTTCTCTCTTGAGAGAAGCCATTCTTCCTAGTGAACCTCTTCTACTTGGAGAACCTATTCTGCCCTTCCTAGTATAGGATGCAAGGGAATGTTTATATTTACTGCTACTCTTCACCATACCATCCATATAATCCCTAGACACTAATTGCATCTCCTCCTGGATATAATTGATCCATAATTTGTCAAATTCTGGAAACTTATCTTGTGCACAGATCCCCTACACAAATAGTTCCCAAGACATGGGAATACCTCTCAACGCTACATTTACCAACTCAACATCCTCCACCTTATCACCAATGGCCACAAGATGATCTTGGATTTGAGTAATATGCATAAGATAGCTCACAAACATGTCCTCACTGGACATATTGACAAGTTGAAGCTGGTGCTTCAAATGCAAATTTTTGCCAGTATTATCATTTTGGTATAGACCCACCAAAACATCATACATATCCTTGGCATATGTCTTCTCTGCATTGTGAGAAATCAAGTGATACTTCACTGACTCCAACAACACCCACTTGGCCATCACTTCCTTCTTCTTGTGAGCTTCCAATTTCTGTAGATCAATAGGACATGCAACAACTTTCTCAACAATCTCCTTGAGATCACACTCTTCCAATAGAAGGAGAACCCTAGCCTTGCAAGCCTGGAATTTGGTTTCCCCTTCCACCCTGTCTTTAAATTCAATGTATGCACCATGGTGACCTACTCAGAACGAGACAAAGAACAAGAACAAGAGCAACACTCTTCTAGTGTTGTGGCCAAATTGTGTCTTAACATGATCCCCTTCTCTTCAAATCCTAACATATGATACCATGTCAATTTTCACATGCAACTCTATGTGACTAATTTTAGATCTGAAAATTTCTTCCTAGTGATATAATGATAAAACCCTAGCTGTTATCACTGAACAAATTTACACTAAATTTATTGACTGAAAACATATGCAACGAAAAAAAGAAGATCAAAGATGAATCATTAATACACAAGAGACAAAACAATTTTATTATGTAACTTTATCCAATCCTTCAAATTTGATGAAAAAACTAGTCCTCTCATTGTCACCAAAACTGAGGACAAAACCAATCCTCTTAGCCAATACAACGTCACCAAATAGGAGGAAAACCTTGTCCTCCAATAACCATACAAATTAGAAAACTAAACCTCAACAATATTCTAAAAATATCCTCTGCCCACTAATCTGTTGTAGACCACCTGTACGACCTGTTGACGTCACCTGTCATCTAGTACAGACCTGTACCTACCTATAAAAATATGTACACGATTCACCTTATTGGAAACCTGCGTACATATGTGTTTTTCTCTATTGCAAACTGTTATCTCTTTGTAATTTCTTAAGGATGTGAAATAAATGACAGAGGTAACCACAAAATCACTTTGGAAGCTAGGATCTAGCCCTTCCATCTTTAGAGAGGGATCTCTCTGTAAGATTTAGATTTGTTTAGATTAAAATATTAGGCTAGTTATGATAGTTTAGGATTTGTTTGTTTGATTTGAATTGTTTGGTTGGAACAGTGAAGATGGGTCATTGGGAAAATGGAGTCACAATTTTGAATTGATCAAATACAATGTTTAATTGGCTAATATTGCAGGGAAGGGTAGGAAAATTCACTGGATCCTCAAAGATTTAAGGTATGGAGGATATGAAAAGGTATAGAAATCTAATAAAAAATAGAGGAATTAAGAATTCTGATTTTAATCTTCAGTGTAAAACACAAAAACATATTCTTAATTCAGAGACAGAGTGTACATTTAAACAAATTTTGTCCTTTATCTTCTTAGAATAATTAGGAATTTAGGAAACAATGGTGATAATAGAAGGAAACGAATTAACATGGAAAAATGCACTTCACCAATAAAGTTGAAACAAGCATCCTATAATAATTGCACTGTATTATTGGAAAATCTGATCAATGGTGTCTCTGTGGGCTGCTTTACAATACTAGTCCTATCCTTCAAAACAAGTGCCAACCCCCCATACTTCGAAATGAGAAGTATTTATAAATTTATTTACAAAAGACCCTGTCATAACTAATTAGGATTTATTTTAGGGATATCTAAACTAACATCTATCTCTAATCACAAAAATATAGGACTGTTAAGATCCACTTGGATTTCTGGCACTGTTTTGATGGAAGTTGTTGATGATTTGTCCTTTGAATTCTGCTGCGTTGTTGGTTCTTGCTATTTGCTATGGCTATTTATGCAAGTATCGTGCATTGAAATCTAGAATTGGTTGATTGAATGCTAATCTTCTACTGCTAGGTGTCTTCATGCCCCTGAAATATAGAACGAGGTTGAAACTATCTCCACAAAATATGCTTACTGTCCTCTCATACTAATTTTTTTTCCATCTGTATCTTTGAATTCTATTTCTGTCACAAAATATTTGGAATCACCTTGGCCCTTTTACCTCAGTCTTCATGGGTTTTTAGTCATCAAATAGTGTAACAGGGGGCAAATCATGATTTTTTATGATTGCAGGGATATATGTTAGGGGTGCGGGACCATTAAGGGATTGCTTACGATAATTGGGGAAGAGTAATTTCTAATGGATAAGAGACATGGGGGCAAGTGTCATTTATGGAGAGGGGGAGTAGCGAGGGAAGGTGATCGGTATTGGGAGTGTGGGGACATGTGTCGTGTAGGGAGAGGAGGAGTAGAGGCATGAAGGTGAGCGGTATTAGGAGTGAGTTAGGCGGATTTCAGAGGGGGGGTTAAGTGATGTGTGGTAATTAGAAGAGGGGGTGACAAGAAAAGAGGGAATGCCACGTTAGGTGGGGCCAAAGAAGGGGAAAACAAATTTTTGGACCCCCCTCCGCTGATAAAGGTATGTAGGTCAGGGGGGGAGGGGGGGGACAAATGAGGTTCGTTGATCAAGAGGAGGGACGATGCCACTAGGGAAGACTTGCATGGAATTTATGTGATAAAAGACAAACTGTCTTGTCAATTTTTGAACTTCCCACTACAGGGGTTCAAACATGTAATTTTCCAATGCAATAAGTAAATGTTGGATCTTCACTTTTTTAACACATGCTGCTAGACCAAAAATAGCTTTCAACAATCAATAATCTGTGCTAAAAAATAATCCACCTAGGACAAAATATAAGGTTCCATCCTGGAATGTCATCATGGAGTGGAATGTGATGGTCTTCTTTAGTGTCAAGTGCAACATTCTGCACTGCCCCTCTTTTGATCTAGATGTCCATCCGGAGCACCAGATATACCATTAGAAAACTGCTCATGATCACTATTCCATGAAAACACCTGCAACTTGATCTGAACCGAATTTTATATGAAAAAAATCTCCTAAGATCCATACTTTTTTTAGCCATCAAACTTCAAAAACTAAATGGTTGCTTGGATCAACAAACTTTTAGGCTATGACACCTAGTGATTCATAGGCTAAATCTTACCAACATATTTTTAAAATAGATAACTGAACAAATAGATTACCTATATTTATAGGACACTAACAATGGCTCCAATGGGGATTACATCCTCCCAGTGAGGTGCCAAAGAACACTGTATACTAGTAGCCTGGTCCATTGGGATGATCCCAATCCTACAACCTGCTCTCTCATAAAACCTCTGAAACTGATAACCAATTGATAATCTACTCTAATCCTCAACTAAATCAAATTCACTCTGAAATATGAACTATACTCTAAAGATGAAAGCTATGTTGCAAACCAAAATTGAAAAGAATGCTAAAAAAGTAGAGCTTATTTATGTATGCACTCCTACTCTAATATGCTTAAGACAATTGTTGAATCAAGTGATCTCAAATTTCTAGGAAAGCCAGTCAAGTAGTTTCTCACATAATTGGACTGCTTGATTGTGCTTGAGCAAACTAAACATTGAAATTTGTGATGGAAAAAGAAACTCATAATACTTCTACTTGTCACAATGGAGGCACAACTGTGAAATTAAACTGAATTTGTTTTTCATATATTCAACCATAGGGTCATAGAAATCATGGTTGTTAAAATTTGTTTGTTGATCTCCAAAATCAAAGGGAAAAGGTGGCCATGTGCAATCTTACTTCTGGTGACATAAAACTTCAAAAGGATAAATGTTTCCAAGTCAAACTCAGATCATCTCCATTAAATTTTGGACCATTTCTCTACAAATATGCATCCTTGGGTAAAGGATTCGAGAAACCATAAATCTGTGAAAAATCTAAACATGCATACCTTGAAATGATAGTATCATCTTCTAAGTTCTTCATTAGCCCAGTGGAGTCATTAGTGAATGCCTCAAGCAATGAATCTTTTTAACAATGGAGTCGCCATGATATTCTTTCATCTGGATATAACTGAGAATGGAGTCGCCAGGTGGATGATTTCATCCTTCCTATTTCTGATCGCTATCCACCACCATCAATTAGATCTAAAAACTTGATACTCTTTCCTAAGGAAGATTAACCTTTCTTCCCTAGTATGGTTGACACTATGTTATCACTCTATAATTTCTTAAGGTTGTGAAATAAATGATAGAGGTAACCACAAAACCACTTTGGAAGCTGGGATCTAGCCCTGCTAGATTCATAGAGGGATCTCTCTCTAAGATTTAGATTTGTTTAGATTAAAATATTAGGCTAGTTATGATAGTTTAGGATTTGTTTGTTTGATTTTAATTGCTTGGTTGGAACAATGAATATGGGCCATTGGGAACATGGAGTCACAATTTTGAATTGATCTAATACAAGGTTTAATAGGATAATATTGCAGGGCAGGGTACGAAAATTCACGGTATCCTCAAATATTTAAGGCATGGAGTGTAAGTTTTAAACCTGCAAAGTAAAGAAATGCATATAGATTCTTAAGCAATACAAAAATTAATCAATGGCTCATACATAGAGTACACAGAGATTTTTACCGGAAACCCTCAACCGAGAAAACCTTTCTTATTTTCATTATATCAAATTTCACCATTCACCATACAATATATACAATGTTTTTAGGTATTCCGTAGATACCAAAACCCTAATCCCTTAATCCGAGATTAATTTACAAATCAGCTAAAAATAGCGAAATCCACTAAAAATAGAAAAAACTGCAGTTGTCGTATCTGACGCACCCACACACACACACATGCAAAGAATATAACACACACCCAACATGGAGGAGATGAAAAGGCATATAAATCTAATAAAAAATAGAGAAATTAAGAATTTTGATTTTAATCTTCAGTGGAAAACACAAAAAAATATTCTTAAGTCAGAGACAAAGTGTATATTTAAACAAATTATGTCCTTTATCTTCTTAGAATAATTCAGAATTTAGGAAACAATGGTTATAATAGAAGGAAACAAATTAACAGGGAAAAATGAACTTCACCAATAAAGTTGACACAAGCATCCTGTAATAATTGCAGTTTATTACTGGAAAATATGATCAATGGTGTCTCTGTGGGTTTCTTTACAATACTAGTCATATCCTTCAAAACAAGTCCCAACCCCCCATACTTTGAAATGAGAAGTATTTATAAATTTATTTACAAAAGATCCTGTCATAAATAATCAAGATTTATTTTAGGGATATCTAAACTAACATCTACCTCTAATCACAACAATATAGGACTGTTAAGATCCACTCAAATTTCTGGCACTTTTTGATGGAAGTTGTTGATGATCTGTCCTTTGACTCCTACTGCATTGTTGTTCCTTGTTGCTGACTATGGCTATTTATGCAAGTATCGTGCATTGAAATATGGAATTGGTTGATTGATTGTTGATCTTTTGCTGCTATGTGTCTTCATGCACTTGAAATCTAGAACGAGGTTGAAACTATCTCCAAAAAATCTGCTTATTGTCCTCTCATACTGATTTTTTTCCCATCTGTCCCTTTGAATTCTATTTCTATCACAAACTATTTGGAATCAACTTGGCTTTTTTACCTTAGTCTCCCATCATAAAATGAATTTCATTTTGACGCAGTCTTCACAGGTTTTCAGTCATCAAATAATGTAACGAGGGGGGGAAATGATGAGTTTTTATGATTGCAGGGATATATGTTAGGGGTGCGGGACCATTAAGGGAATGATTATGGTAATTGGGGAAGAGTAATGTCTAACATATAGGAGACATGCGGAAAGGTGTTGTGTAGGGATAGGGGGATTAGCGAGGGAAGGTGAGTGGTATCAGGAGTGTAGGGACAGGTGTCATGTAGGGAGAGGAGGAGTAGAGGCAAGAAGTTGAGAGGTATTGGGAGTGATTTAGGTGGATTTTAGAGGGGGGGTAAGCGGTGTGTGGTAATCGAAGGAGGGGGTAAGAAATGATGAGGGAATTCCATGTTAGGTGGGGCTGGAGCGGGGGAAAAACAAATTTTGTACCCCCCTCGGTTGATAAAGGTATGTAGGTCGCGGGGGGCGGCGAAAAAAAATGAGGGTTGTTGATCATGAAGAGGGACGCTGCCGCCGGGGAAGAATTGTGTGGTATTTATGCACTACAAGACAAAATATCTTGTGAATTTTCCAACTTCCCACTATAGGGGTTCAAACATGTAATTTTCCAGTGCAATAAGTAAATGTTGGATCTTCACTTTTTTAACACATGCTGCTAGACCAAAAATGGCTTTCAACAATCAACAATCTGCGTAGAAAAATAATCCACCTAGGCCAAAATATAAGGTTCCATCCTCGAATGCCATCATGGAGTGGAATGTGATGGTATGCTTTAGTGTCAAGTGAAACATTCTGCACTGCCCCTCTTTTGATCTAGATGTCAGTCTAGAGCACCAGATATAGCATTGGAAAGTTGCTCCTGAGCACTATGCCATAAAAACACCTGCAACCTGATCTAAACCAAATTTTATATGCAAAACATCTCCTAAATATCCATACTTTGTTTTGGCCATTAGGCTTCAAAAACTAAATGGCTGCTTGGATCAACAAACTTTTAAGCTATGACACCTAGTGATTCATAGGCTAAACCTTACCAACATATTTTCAAAATAGTTAACTAAAAAAACATATTACCTGTATTTAGAGGACCCTAACAAAAACAACATATACCCTATACGTGGTTCATCCTTCTAAAACACACATATATACATGCTTCATCCCTCTATAAACCACGTATGAGTACAAATAACTTGTACAGAAACCTCTATACACTTCTCTCTATGTGACCTCCTTTCTCCTAGGCTAGATTCACCACCATGCAGAATTTCCCCTTGTTGAAATCACCAAACCTCCTAGCACAAGTGCAAACTCACTTATGCTAACTCCATTCTTCCAAAAATATGATAAAATGTCACAATAAACTCTCTCCTTTATATACAAGTCCTATGGGTCAACTTAGAATCCCCTCCACAAGTCAACATCAAATTAGGCACATCAAATCCCATCACAAGCCCACAAATCCCATCACCAAACCCATGAAACCATAGCCTCATCCCAAGGTCGATTTCATTGAAACGAAAGGCTGATTTGGTGCCAACGAAGATTCCCACATCCCTGACACCTTGGCATCTTGTGGGAACACCTCTCAAAGCTACAAAAATCAACATTATTAATATATAAAAATATAAAAAATATTAATCAATTCAAAAAATAGAATAAGCAAAAGTCCACGTGTAGAAGTTATAGGGATTCTAGTCCCCATCTTTGATGTAATGATTGTAACGTTAAACCAACCATTTTATAAAACTAATGTCAAATTAAGAAATATATTTACATTAGTTCCATTGAAAATACAAAAATACAATTACTCAATCATATTTTTCTTACGTCCCAAGGGGACATCTAAGGGTAGACCCAATGCAAGGCATTTTTGATGAGTCGTTGGTGGTCTACGAAAGTTATAGTTTATTAACAACTTTTCATGAGGAGAAAACTATGTATTGCATGCACAAAAACAAATATGGATGCCTTCCTTTTCATATAGAACTCTTTGTCATTGGAGAGTTTTTCAAAGGAAACAATTGCACTAAATAATGAGGCCTTACAACTATTTATGCACCCTACAATGTTCCCATGAGTTCATGGACGATAGTCGATATATAACAAGTTTTTATTGTTAAAGTTTCCATAATCATAACCATTCATGCACAAACTATACATGGAAATGCTATGTTTGTATTTGAAAATATTCAAGTAATCATACCAACTATAAAGAGGACCACAAAATGGCAGAAGTTCCACTGATTGTTTGGGAGGAACAAATACATGTGAAAGGATAAACAACCCCAAGTTTGCAACATCTATTTTAGACTTGGAAATCATATAATGATCCACAACAAGAGAATTTGGTTCCAACATCAGGCACATCCATGGATGATGACCATGCACCATAAAAAGCTCAGTTGTAACTGGTTTGGTATTTACTTTGTAGATGGATAGGAAGAGGGAAGTCATTGCTACCTTCCAATAATTGAAGAAACTTTGATGCGTACTTGGACATTTTTTCTCTTAGCTCATAAATTGTTTTTGATCTCCTAGTTGTAATGTTTTGGGTAGTATTGATATCATACTTTGTATCACTATAAGAACTCTCCATTGAATCAACAGAAGGAGACATGTTGGTCAATTTAGGAGGAAATGTAGTTGATATGGATTCCAAATTTTATAAAAAGGAGCACATGGAAGTATTCCTATGTGTCTTTTATATATCACCTATTGGATTATTGATCGCAATGGGAGGTATTAGACCATCAAATTTGGGTAGTTGATCATTAATATAATGAGACAATGTGATACGTCGAGGGTTATTCTTCAACCCTTTACATTTTGGACAACCATATACCACTGACATGTCATTAAAGAGATCCAAGTCATGGTATAGTACCGTTGAGATAGGATGTAGGTTACTGGAAGATGGCATTTTACAATTGGCAGGGTAAAGACACTATCCATTTTCATCAAAAACAATTCTGGGGTATCTTTCTCCTCATAAGAGCTTGTGAAATTTTTGCACTGGTGGAATATCTTTCTCATCCTAACCCAATCCCAATTTATGATCCTACAAAATTCAATGGCCAATTATTCATATGCATGTGCATAAATGACATAAATTCAAATAGATAAATGACTTATAAATAAAATCTATACTTACTTCAAACGGTGTGGGAAAAGTTGACAAACTTGCAACGATATGGAATGAGATGGAATCTGAAGTATTGGTCATTTGATATTATAACCTTATTTTTCTTTGCATTTGAGCCAAAACCATCGTCAATACGTGGATGAACCCGATATTAAATTTTATCGGTGTATTTATGTATTTTATAATGCATCGGTGTGTGTACATGTGCATTCTCTCTCTCTCTCTCTCTCTCTCTCTCTCTCTATATATATATATATATATATATATATATATATATACATAATTCACTGGTGTGAAATACTATGCAACATATCAAACCGTCACATCCGTTACAACCTACACAAACTAAAACATCCATAAATTTTAATAACAGAGGTTTGCATTTATATTATGTCAATAAAATTGGTATCGGTGCATTTTTTACTATATACGCATCGAGACACACTATTCGATGAGGGGAATCAATTTGAAAACAAACTTAATTTTAAAAATATACAGTTTAATAAGTGTTTTTACATACTAGTTGAAAAAAAATAGTGAAAATAGAGAGGGAATTTCATTTTTCAAAACGTATTTGTTTATAAATGAAAACACTATTCATTGGTTCATTTTCTTTGTAGAATTTAGACGAAAGATTTTTGGAAGAGAGATTTACCATCAAAGACTTTGGAGTGGCAGGATTTTTTTGACAACCCAAAATTGGAAGGGATCCGTAGGGCACATACAAATCTGCAGATAAGAAATTTTAGATATGTGATTTCATTCTACTGATCATTTCAATATTTCATATTTGATTCAAAATATTTTCAATGCATGCTAAAAAAAATATAAGAGTTTCATAGTTACCTTTGTTGATTAATTGGGTTGGTTGTCATTGATGTCAACCCTTGAAGAAAGTCTGGTAGCGAATTCTGGTAGTACAAAGGTTTGGGTAATGGACCCAAGTTTGTTTTATGGATAATGGTATGAGTTTTGATATATTTGCTGGTAAGACTATTCTATATGGGTAGTACATGTCATGTCATTTCCAGTTGTATGTGGAATGTCACATAACATCTCATGGTTAGAGAGTTATGGCCATGTGAAGTTGGAGAACCCTCATGAGTCATCTAGAAGCCCCAAAAGGTCAAAGTAGTCAAAGAGGATGCAAAATAAATTATTTAAATAATAAAGTTAATGGATAACTTACTAATTATGGAAATTGGTTAAGTTAAGTGGACAAGTGGTTATAAGTGGGTTAGCCTTAAAATAAGGAAAGTGGTTTAAGATATTTTAGAAGGTAAATAATAAAGTGAAGTGATGAGTGTACTATAAGCCAAAGTGGATACACAATAAATTATTTAAAAAATAAAGTTAATGGAGAAATCACTAAGTGGAAAAGTGGTTAGAAGTGGGTTATCCCTAAAATAAGGAAAGTGGTTTAAGATGGTTAGAAGGTAACCCTTTGAGGAAGATACATACAAGTATAAATAAGAGGCAATGGTCTCTCATTTTAATCACACTTGAGCATATTGAATATCTACAAGTGATTGAGGCGAATTTCAGAGGGAAGGTGAAGTAAAGAAGGCCGAGATTCAAGGGAGATAAATTATTTTGATGATGTTTTCTAAGGTATGTTATTTACAGGTCATCTAACCATTTTCCCAATAATTGTTTTTGTAGAATGATTTAGACTGCGAAATTGGGAGACCGTTGAGGAAACATATCCAAGTAGTTGTGATAAAAATTTCAGCTTTGGGTCGTTGTATTTTTGGAGTTACACTCCGTGGAAAATAGGGTTTGTGGCTAGTCATGAAACTAGTCTAAAACAAGTGTTTCGGGTAAAAACGTCATAATGTGTTCATAACAGATCCAAATTCAGTAAGACCAAATGTATTGGTTAGAGTACAGTCTTTAATATCATGTTTACTATTTTCAGATCCATACAACAAATATTCCATGTGGGGTACTCTCTACAAGTTCGCTCTCTAAAATAATCCAGAATTCAACAAGGTATGCCATTTTTGCTATAACTCCTTTTCTGAGAGGTTCCAAGTAGTGAAATATGGAAGAATTGCATAAAAGACACTGAAGAACATTGTGTACCATTTTCATATCTTTATTCATTATAGGTACATAGTTATGATTATTGAAAGTTAGGGTTGTTGACTAATCCAAAATTAGTCACGTGAGACTAAAGTAAAGTTTGATGAAAATGCTAGTCTCTTCTTGTTAAAGTTAAGGAAGATTTCCAAGTATGTGATCATATACACTAGGTTTGTTACAGAGTTACAAATAAGATTTGGATGATGAAATTGATGATGGATTTTGGTTGAAGTACATGTTGGGTACATGATTGATACAAGTAGTTGATGAGTTGGCACATACATGAGGTGTATAGTTGATAATGTTGATACATATTGATGAGTCATAGTTTATTTGTATTTGATGCATGATTGATACATATTTTGGTTGATGCACTCGTTGATGGTATAGATTGAGGTACAGGTTGGTGCATGGTTGATGCACTTGTTTATGGTACAACCTAATTACAGGTTGTTTGGTACAGGTTCGTGCATGGTTGATGCACTTGTTTATGGTACAACCTAATTACAGGTTGTTTGGTACAGGTTCGTGCATGGTTGATGCACTTGTTTATGGTACAGGTTGATTACAGGTTGATTGGTACATGTTTACAACAATATATCTTGCAATGATAGCGTGACAGTGGTTCCATCATTCTACTTATATTTGAGGGCGGTTGGACGGGGCAATGACATGTGGTTGTAGCCGGAGAACATAAGGGGTTGTAGCCTCCTTTTGGTTGTAGCCAGATAATTGGGGAGTTGGAGCTTCCCTCAAGTTGTAGCTTGAGAAACTAGGGGGTTGGAGCCTCCTTCCAATTGCAGATGGAAAACAAAGGAAGTTGGTGCTTCCAATGAATGTAATTCTTAAATACATATAAGAAAAAGAATTTTGTGGTTTTCTCTCGCTTTGGGTTTCCACGTAAAAACACTGGTGTACTATGTATGTGTATGATTGATCATTTGTTCATTATTTATTTACTCTGCAACTATTGCATGATAATGCTACATTGATATAACACTTGCATTTTGTGGTTAAAAATGATTTAATTTATCTATTATTGATTCACCCCCCCTCTTAGTAATCCAACAACCTTGAATATTGACAGTCGTAGCTTTCTTGTTCCCCTCATTTTTTAAGCAATACAATTTTATAGGGTTTATTTTGATAAGAAATAGATTTTAATAGGGTTTATTTTTATAAGGAATGGATTTTTTAGGGTTTATTTTTTTAAGCAATAAATTTTTATGGGTTTTAATTAGTTGCATATGGGGCATTTGGAATCCATTTCAATGGTACCACTCACTACATCAGATCCCAAAACCTATAAAAAATTTCGTTGTTAGAATTTTTTTTAAACCTTTCCATGATGTGTTGTGTGCACTGTACAGAAAAGACGCCTCAGTGTGCCCTATATGTGAAAATAGCCCTAGTGCTCATTGTATAAACAAGCACACTTGGGCACATATATCTGTGTAAAGCATCAAGTGGTAAATTTTTTTTATTATTGATTTTGTATCATATGTGTACGTGTTGGCAGTGCATAATGAATAAACGTACATACTGGTGCAAGCATATTATTGACGCCCCAATGCATTCTATTTAATGAAGCACACCGACATAATGGATTGTATACAAATTTCATAATTTATATTTATGATTATTCCTAGTTTTTTTTATACAAGATGACTGATAGAAGTTCAAAGAAAACATCTTATTGCAACGAGCATGATGGTAGCTCATCCCAAGAAGAGAGGCAGACGAGTTCTTTAAGTTTTATTAAAAAGTTAATATATAATTTGAAATATTTTTAAGTTTAAATCAATGATGTGTATTGGTTAATGCATGTCATGCAAAGAAAAAACTTGAAGAAACTCGATAAGATTGTTTTCAATTTGAGTGCAAAAGAGCATAAATGCTTTATGGAAATGTTACAAAGAGAGGAAACAGTTCGATTGAAAGGTAATCAACATCAATTTTTTGTTTGAATTTTACTAAAAATGAATTTCTTAACATTAATCGCTAACAAGTTTTAAACACTCGATTTCACGTTTTGTTTATGTTATGCAACGACCGATAGGGAGGGAATGGAATCTCATCATAAGAGTACAAGATTTTTAAGGATGTAAATGGTTATGACGACTTGGTCGTCCGTTCATCTGGAGTGGTTCTTGAATTTAATGAGAGGGGAAAAATGTTTTATGGAGATTTAAGGGATACAGTGGAAAGAAAAAATAGATGTCATTTCCATTTACAATACAAAAATCAATCCAATGACTCCAAGAACCAGGTTATATGTTTACAACAAGAAGTGTTTTTGGAGCCATGGTCGATGGGACCTATGAGACTTGCAATAGAAAAAACTTCCAATAACAAAAACGAGTCATATAAAAGGTATTATTACTAAACATGTTCCAATAATTATCAAATTAATTTGTTTTTCTATATTTACTTTCATGTCCATTTAAGAAAACATTATTGTGTTTTTTTAGTTTTTAGGAAGATTATGAAAATTTCAAGAAAAAAACGAGGGGAAATCCAATACATGTCGGTAGGGATGTCCAAAAGAGTGTACAAGGAGATGGTAAAATAAATTAACATAATTGCGTCATAGGAGGATGCATCCCAACAATAACGTGCATCAAAGGTATGTGATCATTCATTTATTCTTTTATGTACATCAAATTTATTTATCATATTAAACACTAATTTTCAATTGTTTTGTTGCAGAAAAGAAAAGAAAATCGAACCCAATCAACACATAAGACAAGATGACGAGGAAAAAAAAGGTTGATCACAAATTTTGTGAGTACTTACATTTTCAAATTTACTTAAGTTTTCATATTCGTTGCGATTTTTATAATTGAATAATTGATTTACACCAATCCATGGATGTCTACTAATAGGTGCTAACATACAAAGAAGAGCCAACCGAACAATTGATGAACATTAGGTTAACTAAGGGTCATGATTATATGTTAAAGTATCGAGGATTTAATTGAACAATTTGTGAGTAGTTATGTTGTTTAAATTCCCTTGTTTTATAATTAATCGAACAAGAAGAAACCTTTATACTAATTATATCGACTATGATTTTTCATGGCGTATTAAACATGCAGGAAATAAAGTATGGAGAGGAGCCAACATAAAATCTTGTGATATCTAGCATGAGGAAAGACTTTGAAATGATGTGTATGGTTTATGAATCAATAACTAATCTAGTACACTTTTTGATTTACGCAATCATGTATATTCTACTATATTATAAAATTAGATTTACTTATTACAATTTATTTCTATGTTTGTAGATCGAACAGGAGCAGTTGGAACGTCAATGAGAAGTCGAGCAAGAAAACATCTATTTTGATAACCAAAGTACAATATGTCCTACAAATGATCAAGAAATTAGGGATGCACACAACTCTGGCAATGACAACAGTTCAAGTGATGAATGCAAATAAATATAATTGAATGTTATTGCAAGTTGTATGCAGCTTTGTACAGTCTGTAAAAATTAAGGATATTTTTGCTTAATGTAGTGGACATAATTTTCCAATTGCATGAGGACATATTACCAATAACTGTAACAATTTTATATTGGTTCCATTTTGATTATTGTGGACCTTTACATTGTCCCATTTTGGATGACCATGGGTCTCTTATCCATATATAATAAAATGGATTTGTTATTTTAATGCATTGTAAAATTCTGCATTGTTGATTAATTAATATGTGAATGATTTACATTGTTGCAAATAATAGAGGTGTAATCCCTTGGATAATTGATTAATGTTTTCATTATATCAAAATGCAATAACAAAATTAAAAAAAAAAAAAAATATGATTATAAAAAATGTTTGTAAAAAAAACAATTAATTAAAACATATGCATATTGGTGCATTCTTATGAACTCTCAAAATAGTGTCTGAAATAATATAGACGTCAATGCATTTTAAGGCATTATATGCACCGGTGCATATTAAGAATACTAAAGCACCGATACATATTAATTATATAGAATCATTAGTGCATAAATGTGTGATAATATATATTGTTTTGAAATTATATGGTGGGCATGAGATAAATACACATCAATTACTTAAATATAATAATGGCACCAGTGCTATAAAAAACTTAAACACTCTGGTGCATTTATTAATACAAGTGCCATGGGGCGTTATATTTAGTATATGCACAAAAATGTATAATAAATGAAATAAAAGTGCACCAGAGTTGCATATAACAAAATGGGGATCTAAGGCATATTAACCATAACTGTCCTGGTGCATTTGTTTCATATGTAAGCACTGGGGTAGTAATTTAATGGTGAACCAACACATTTTCTTCTTATTTAAGCACCGAGGTATTTTCATGTAATGGTGCCAAGTGTGGTTTTGTTTATGTTCGCACCAGTAATTTATGTAATGGCACATCAATGCTTTTCTTGTTTTATGTATGTTCCGGGGAAGTTTATGTAAGGTCCTTTTGATGCATTTTAGGTTGTGGTACGCCCCGAGAAATTTTATTTAATGGTGCACCCATGCATTTTTACAATAAAAGCACTGAAAAGAATCATCCACTACAACCTACGCCCACCCAATTATTTTTATTTATATGGAACATATGTTAAAACCTTTCCCAAAACCTCTGCATCCAATAGAATAGGTTGTAGCGGAAGTTTTTTTGAAATTTTTTCTAAATTTTGTAACACTAAAAACATCCACAAAACCTTTGCTAGAAGGTGTTCTCCTTGTAGTGTGTATAAACTTTCCTTTCCTTTCCTTTCATTACCTTTACATGCCTTTCCTTTCCATGTCTTACCTTGACCATGACTTAGAGTTATACCTACACCTACACCATGACCATGACCTACACCATGACCTATACCTAGACCTACACCTTGCCTTGCCATGCCTTCACTTGCCTTGTCTTGCCTTGCCTTGCATTGACTTTCTTTTCCTTGCCTTGCCTTGCCTTGTATTTCCATGCCTTGCTTTGCCTTGTCTTTCCTTGTATTTCCATGCCTTGCCTTGCCTTTGCTTGCCTTTATTGCATAGCCTTGCCTTTCCTGTTAGGATATTTAGACACTTAGGAGTTAGCTAAGATCAATTTGGTCTAATATTTCATTAGGTAAGAGTGTGTTTCTTTAGTGTGCATTAGTATGCATTTGTAGTTAGGAAATATGATAGTCACAATATGTTCCTGACATAAAGTGATCTGACAGATCATATTTTCCTCGATCTTAATGGCCACATTGATCCGTGGCTGGACACCTGATTAGTCCATGATCTTTATTTAAAGAGCATGGAGGGTCATTTTCAAATGAGAGCTTGTGAGAAAGTCACATGTAAATATCTTTGTAAATTGGGGTGATTTTAAGGATGGAAATTTATTTTAAAATGTAGAAACCTTGGCGAATCGTACTAATCCTTCATATGCCAACTATAAATGTTTGGCAGCATTTTTGTAAAAATATTCAAATTTCTAAGGATTGTATATAGTTTATATAAAATTTTGGCGATTTTAAGTTAAAATAATTTTATCCTATAGAATTTGGGCGAATCATTTTTAGAATAACAAATCTTTTTTGGGGGAAAACCATGGAAAATTAGCCCATGAGTGAAATTTATCCCCTAAAATCATCCCTGTTTGTAATATTTTTCTTTTGCATTAATAAATTGCTCCAAGTGGTCATGTTGGATGGGGTCGTGGATGTTTACCATGTAAAAATAGATGTGTGTTGATATTTTATCTGGTTGTGTGACTGGTTACTGAAGGTGTTCATCCTCTATTGGAATACCTGTGTTGTAGAACATGGTATCAGAGTGCATTTGAATACTTGCTCTAGTTGTAGATCGAGATCGTGAAGTTGTGTTGTCACATCTTTGGTTTCTTCCATTTTTGTACATTTATAGACTGAGAGTATTGTTCCATTTCATCCAGATAACTTTTTTCATTTAGAAACACCTTTCGTTTCACCCCAATTGTTTTTCATTTTCCCAAGATACAACCATTTCAGTCAAATTTGGAGGTATAAAGCCTGAATACGCCCTTTTTAAATTTTTAAAGAGACAATATTTTGGTTTTATTTATTTT
The DNA here is from genome assembly GCA_009831015.1 of Picea engelmannii. NCBI lineage: Eukaryota > Viridiplantae > Streptophyta > Pinopsida > Pinales > Pinaceae > Picea > Picea engelmannii. The sequence continues at coordinate 263,130 of ML814005.1, read as the reverse complement.
TTCTATTTTTCATTTTCAGGTTGCTAATATTTTCAATCTATGTATTCTCTTTTCCCTACACCCTATACGATCTAAAAACATAAAAAATAGATCCCAAAGAGTTTTCCTATTTGCATTTGCTCTTTCTCATGCACTCTGTGTGATCTCGATAAATCAGAAACAAAGGGAAATTTTCATTTTCCAGGTAATCTAACCAAGATCTAACCCTTGTTGTCATCGAGAAGCTAATTTTTTTTCTTGTGTGAAAACATTTTTTTATGAGCACGCTCTCCAAGACTATCTTCCACAACAACAACAATCCTCCTTATAAACAATATAATATTTTTTTCACTATTTCACTTGGTTAAAAGTTGCTTTATTAAGGAAGAGGTCTTGAATTCAAGTCTTTTCCTTTTACATTTTTTGAAAAATTTCATGCATCCATTATAAAGTGTATTTCACTTAAATTATACAAGTGAATCACTATAAGTAGCTTTAATATTTTATTTTAAAACTGTATATTTTGCATGCAACTTTCATTTATAAAGTAACTTCATTGTAAAAGTGATCCTTGTTTATTCTATAAAAGTGGGCCACTTCATAAGCAACTTATTTGTAAAAGTGAGGCTATTAGGAGGGTTATCACCACATGGACTAACTTCTACTTTCCATGTTGCTCTTTAGTTATTGTTTATGCCTTTTTTCAAAAGGGCATAACTTTCACATCTGAAGTCCGTTTTCGGTGCCATTTTTTTAAACATCCTATTTTTTTGAGAGATTTCCATATAGACCATCAGTTTTAGTGTTTTCTACACATCTAATATGGCTTCTCCCAATGATATTTTGCTTACCAATACCAACGTCTTCTAATGTAAATCCCTTATGGAGGATTTATTAAGATGTAAAGGATTGTACCAGATTACCTTGGGAAAAGAACAAGAACCCACTGATGATGAAAAATATGTCAAATGGATTAGTAGGAATGATGAGGCCCATGGACTAATCAAAATGTCCATCTCTCCTTATTTAAGGTTTCACCTTAAATAAATTAATGCCCCCAATAAAGCTTGGGAAAATATTAAAGTTGTGTTTGGTAAACATAATATTATTCAAGCTCGCCAGTTGGAGAATTAGTTAATGAATTTAATTCCAAAT
>ML814005.1:246699-261896 GCA_009831015.1 Picea engelmannii | reverse complement strand
ATTATTTAAATAATAAAGTTAATGGATAACTTACTAATTATGGAAATTGGTTAAGTTAAGTGGACAAGTGGTTATAAGTGGGTTAGCCTTAAAATAAGGAAAGTGGTTTAAGATATTTTAGAAGGTAAATAATAAAGTGAAGTGATGAGTGTACTATAAGCCAAAGTGGATACACAATAAATTATTTAAAAAATAAAGTTAATGGAGAAATCACTAAGTGGAAAAGTGGTTAGAAGTGGGTTATCCCTAAAATAAGGAAAGTGGTTTAAGATGGTTAGAAGGTAACCCTTTGAGGAAGATACATACAAGTATAAATAAGAGGCAATGGTCTCTCATTTTAATCACACTTGAGCATATTGAATATCTACAAGTGATTGAGGCGAATTTCAGAGGGAAGGTGAAGTAAAGAAGGCCGAGATTCAAGGGAGATAAATTATTTTGATGATGTTTTCTAAGGTATGTTATTTACAGGTCATCTAACCATTTTCCCAATAATTGTTTTTGTAGAATGATTTAGACTGCGAAATTGGGAGACCGTTGAGGAAACATATCCAAGTAGTTGTGATAAAAATTTCAGCTTTGGGTCGTTGTATTTTTGGAGTTACACTCCGTGGAAAATAGGGTTTGTGGCTAGTCATGAAACTAGTCTAAAACAAGTGTTTCGGGTAAAAACGTCATAATGTGTTCATAACAGATCCAAATTCAGTAAGACCAAATGTATTGGTTAGAGTACAGTCTTTAATATCATGTTTACTATTTTCAGATCCATACAACAAATATTCCATGTGGGGTACTCTCTACAAGTTCGCTCTCTAAAATAATCCAGAATTCAACAAGGTATGCCATTTTTGCTATAACTCCTTTTCTGAGAGGTTCCAAGTAGTGAAATATGGAAGAATTGCATAAAAGACACTGAAGAACATTGTGTACCATTTTCATATCTTTATTCATTATAGGTACATAGTTATGATTATTGAAAGTTAGGGTTGTTGACTAATCCAAAATTAGTCACGTGAGACTAAAGTAAAGTTTGATGAAAATGCTAGTCTCTTCTTGTTAAAGTTAAGGAAGATTTCCAAGTATGTGATCATATACACTAGGTTTGTTACAGAGTTACAAATAAGATTTGGATGATGAAATTGATGATGGATTTTGGTTGAAGTACATGTTGGGTACATGATTGATACAAGTAGTTGATGAGTTGGCACATACATGAGGTGTATAGTTGATAATGTTGATACATATTGATGAGTCATAGTTTATTTGTATTTGATGCATGATTGATACATATTTTGGTTGATGCACTCGTTGATGGTATAGATTGAGGTACAGGTTGGTGCATGGTTGATGCACTTGTTTATGGTACAACCTAATTACAGGTTGTTTGGTACAGGTTCGTGCATGGTTGATGCACTTGTTTATGGTACAACCTAATTACAGGTTGTTTGGTACAGGTTCGTGCATGGTTGATGCACTTGTTTATGGTACAGGTTGATTACAGGTTGATTGGTACATGTTTACAACAATATATCTTGCAATGATAGCGTGACAGTGGTTCCATCATTCTACTTATATTTGAGGGCGGTTGGACGGGGCAATGACATGTGGTTGTAGCCGGAGAACATAAGGGGTTGTAGCCTCCTTTTGGTTGTAGCCAGATAATTGGGGAGTTGGAGCTTCCCTCAAGTTGTAGCTTGAGAAACTAGGGGGTTGGAGCCTCCTTCCAATTGCAGATGGAAAACAAAGGAAGTTGGTGCTTCCAATGAATGTAATTCTTAAATACATATAAGAAAAAGAATTTTGTGGTTTTCTCTCGCTTTGGGTTTCCACGTAAAAACACTGGTGTACTATGTATGTGTATGATTGATCATTTGTTCATTATTTATTTACTCTGCAACTATTGCATGATAATGCTACATTGATATAACACTTGCATTTTGTGGTTAAAAATGATTTAATTTATCTATTATTGATTCACCCCCCCTCTTAGTAATCCAACAACCTTGAATATTGACAGTCGTAGCTTTCTTGTTCCCCTCATTTTTTAAGCAATACAATTTTATAGGGTTTATTTTGATAAGAAATAGATTTTAATAGGGTTTATTTTTATAAGGAATGGATTTTTTAGGGTTTATTTTTTTAAGCAATAAATTTTTATGGGTTTTAATTAGTTGCATATGGGGCATTTGGAATCCATTTCAATGGTACCACTCACTACATCAGATCCCAAAACCTATAAAAAATTTCGTTGTTAGAATTTTTTTTAAACCTTTCCATGATGTGTTGTGTGCACTGTACAGAAAAGACGCCTCAGTGTGCCCTATATGTGAAAATAGCCCTAGTGCTCATTGTATAAACAAGCACACTTGGGCACATATATCTGTGTAAAGCATCAAGTGGTAAATTTTTTTTATTATTGATTTTGTATCATATGTGTACGTGTTGGCAGTGCATAATGAATAAACGTACATACTGGTGCAAGCATATTATTGACGCCCCAATGCATTCTATTTAATGAAGCACACCGACATAATGGATTGTATACAAATTTCATAATTTATATTTATGATTATTCCTAGTTTTTTTTATACAAGATGACTGATAGAAGTTCAAAGAAAACATCTTATTGCAACGAGCATGATGGTAGCTCATCCCAAGAAGAGAGGCAGACGAGTTCTTTAAGTTTTATTAAAAAGTTAATATATAATTTGAAATATTTTTAAGTTTAAATCAATGATGTGTATTGGTTAATGCATGTCATGCAAAGAAAAAACTTGAAGAAACTCGATAAGATTGTTTTCAATTTGAGTGCAAAAGAGCATAAATGCTTTATGGAAATGTTACAAAGAGAGGAAACAGTTCGATTGAAAGGTAATCAACATCAATTTTTTGTTTGAATTTTACTAAAAATGAATTTCTTAACATTAATCGCTAACAAGTTTTAAACACTCGATTTCACGTTTTGTTTATGTTATGCAACGACCGATAGGGAGGGAATGGAATCTCATCATAAGAGTACAAGATTTTTAAGGATGTAAATGGTTATGACGACTTGGTCGTCCGTTCATCTGGAGTGGTTCTTGAATTTAATGAGAGGGGAAAAATGTTTTATGGAGATTTAAGGGATACAGTGGAAAGAAAAAATAGATGTCATTTCCATTTACAATACAAAAATCAATCCAATGACTCCAAGAACCAGGTTATATGTTTACAACAAGAAGTGTTTTTGGAGCCATGGTCGATGGGACCTATGAGACTTGCAATAGAAAAAACTTCCAATAACAAAAACGAGTCATATAAAAGGTATTATTACTAAACATGTTCCAATAATTATCAAATTAATTTGTTTTTCTATATTTACTTTCATGTCCATTTAAGAAAACATTATTGTGTTTTTTTAGTTTTTAGGAAGATTATGAAAATTTCAAGAAAAAAACGAGGGGAAATCCAATACATGTCGGTAGGGATGTCCAAAAGAGTGTACAAGGAGATGGTAAAATAAATTAACATAATTGCGTCATAGGAGGATGCATCCCAACAATAACGTGCATCAAAGGTATGTGATCATTCATTTATTCTTTTATGTACATCAAATTTATTTATCATATTAAACACTAATTTTCAATTGTTTTGTTGCAGAAAAGAAAAGAAAATCGAACCCAATCAACACATAAGACAAGATGACGAGGAAAAAAAAGGTTGATCACAAATTTTGTGAGTACTTACATTTTCAAATTTACTTAAGTTTTCATATTCGTTGCGATTTTTATAATTGAATAATTGATTTACACCAATCCATGGATGTCTACTAATAGGTGCTAACATACAAAGAAGAGCCAACCGAACAATTGATGAACATTAGGTTAACTAAGGGTCATGATTATATGTTAAAGTATCGAGGATTTAATTGAACAATTTGTGAGTAGTTATGTTGTTTAAATTCCCTTGTTTTATAATTAATCGAACAAGAAGAAACCTTTATACTAATTATATCGACTATGATTTTTCATGGCGTATTAAACATGCAGGAAATAAAGTATGGAGAGGAGCCAACATAAAATCTTGTGATATCTAGCATGAGGAAAGACTTTGAAATGATGTGTATGGTTTATGAATCAATAACTAATCTAGTACACTTTTTGATTTACGCAATCATGTATATTCTACTATATTATAAAATTAGATTTACTTATTACAATTTATTTCTATGTTTGTAGATCGAACAGGAGCAGTTGGAACGTCAATGAGAAGTCGAGCAAGAAAACATCTATTTTGATAACCAAAGTACAATATGTCCTACAAATGATCAAGAAATTAGGGATGCACACAACTCTGGCAATGACAACAGTTCAAGTGATGAATGCAAATAAATATAATTGAATGTTATTGCAAGTTGTATGCAGCTTTGTACAGTCTGTAAAAATTAAGGATATTTTTGCTTAATGTAGTGGACATAATTTTCCAATTGCATGAGGACATATTACCAATAACTGTAACAATTTTATATTGGTTCCATTTTGATTATTGTGGACCTTTACATTGTCCCATTTTGGATGACCATGGGTCTCTTATCCATATATAATAAAATGGATTTGTTATTTTAATGCATTGTAAAATTCTGCATTGTTGATTAATTAATATGTGAATGATTTACATTGTTGCAAATAATAGAGGTGTAATCCCTTGGATAATTGATTAATGTTTTCATTATATCAAAATGCAATAACAAAATTAAAAAAAAAAAAAAATATGATTATAAAAAATGTTTGTAAAAAAAACAATTAATTAAAACATATGCATATTGGTGCATTCTTATGAACTCTCAAAATAGTGTCTGAAATAATATAGACGTCAATGCATTTTAAGGCATTATATGCACCGGTGCATATTAAGAATACTAAAGCACCGATACATATTAATTATATAGAATCATTAGTGCATAAATGTGTGATAATATATATTGTTTTGAAATTATATGGTGGGCATGAGATAAATACACATCAATTACTTAAATATAATAATGGCACCAGTGCTATAAAAAACTTAAACACTCTGGTGCATTTATTAATACAAGTGCCATGGGGCGTTATATTTAGTATATGCACAAAAATGTATAATAAATGAAATAAAAGTGCACCAGAGTTGCATATAACAAAATGGGGATCTAAGGCATATTAACCATAACTGTCCTGGTGCATTTGTTTCATATGTAAGCACTGGGGTAGTAATTTAATGGTGAACCAACACATTTTCTTCTTATTTAAGCACCGAGGTATTTTCATGTAATGGTGCCAAGTGTGGTTTTGTTTATGTTCGCACCAGTAATTTATGTAATGGCACATCAATGCTTTTCTTGTTTTATGTATGTTCCGGGGAAGTTTATGTAAGGTCCTTTTGATGCATTTTAGGTTGTGGTACGCCCCGAGAAATTTTATTTAATGGTGCACCCATGCATTTTTACAATAAAAGCACTGAAAAGAATCATCCACTACAACCTACGCCCACCCAATTATTTTTATTTATATGGAACATATGTTAAAACCTTTCCCAAAACCTCTGCATCCAATAGAATAGGTTGTAGCGGAAGTTTTTTTGAAATTTTTTCTAAATTTTGTAACACTAAAAACATCCACAAAACCTTTGCTAGAAGGTGTTCTCCTTGTAGTGTGTATAAACTTTCCTTTCCTTTCCTTTCATTACCTTTACATGCCTTTCCTTTCCATGTCTTACCTTGACCATGACTTAGAGTTATACCTACACCTACACCATGACCATGACCTACACCATGACCTATACCTAGACCTACACCTTGCCTTGCCATGCCTTCACTTGCCTTGTCTTGCCTTGCCTTGCATTGACTTTCTTTTCCTTGCCTTGCCTTGCCTTGTATTTCCATGCCTTGCTTTGCCTTGTCTTTCCTTGTATTTCCATGCCTTGCCTTGCCTTTGCTTGCCTTTATTGCATAGCCTTGCCTTTCCTGTTAGGATATTTAGACACTTAGGAGTTAGCTAAGATCAATTTGGTCTAATATTTCATTAGGTAAGAGTGTGTTTCTTTAGTGTGCATTAGTATGCATTTGTAGTTAGGAAATATGATAGTCACAATATGTTCCTGACATAAAGTGATCTGACAGATCATATTTTCCTCGATCTTAATGGCCACATTGATCCGTGGCTGGACACCTGATTAGTCCATGATCTTTATTTAAAGAGCATGGAGGGTCATTTTCAAATGAGAGCTTGTGAGAAAGTCACATGTAAATATCTTTGTAAATTGGGGTGATTTTAAGGATGGAAATTTATTTTAAAATGTAGAAACCTTGGCGAATCGTACTAATCCTTCATATGCCAACTATAAATGTTTGGCAGCATTTTTGTAAAAATATTCAAATTTCTAAGGATTGTATATAGTTTATATAAAATTTTGGCGATTTTAAGTTAAAATAATTTTATCCTATAGAATTTGGGCGAATCATTTTTAGAATAACAAATCTTTTTTGGGGGAAAACCATGGAAAATTAGCCCATGAGTGAAATTTATCCCCTAAAATCATCCCTGTTTGTAATATTTTTCTTTTGCATTAATAAATTGCTCCAAGTGGTCATGTTGGATGGGGTCGTGGATGTTTACCATGTAAAAATAGATGTGTGTTGATATTTTATCTGGTTGTGTGACTGGTTACTGAAGGTGTTCATCCTCTATTGGAATACCTGTGTTGTAGAACATGGTATCAGAGTGCATTTGAATACTTGCTCTAGTTGTAGATCGAGATCGTGAAGTTGTGTTGTCACATCTTTGGTTTCTTCCATTTTTGTACATTTATAGACTGAGAGTATTGTTCCATTTCATCCAGATAACTTTTTTCATTTAGAAACACCTTTCGTTTCACCCCAATTGTTTTTCATTTTCCCAAGATACAACCATTTCAGTCAAATTTGGAGGTATAAAGCCTGAATACGCCCTTTTTAAATTTTTAAAGAGACAATATTTTGGTTTTATTTATTTTTTCTATTTTTCATTTTCAGGTTGCTAATATTTTCAATCTATGTATTCTCTTTTCCCTACACCCTATACGATCTAAAAACATAAAAAATAGATCCCAAAGAGTTTTCCTATTTGCATTTGCTCTTTCTCATGCACTCTGTGTGATCTCGATAAATCAGAAACAAAGGGAAATTTTCATTTTCCAGGTAATCTAACCAAGATCTAACCCTTGTTGTCATCGAGAAGCTAATTTTTTTTCTTGTGTGAAAACATTTTTTTATGAGCACGCTCTCCAAGACTATCTTCCACAACAACAACAATCCTCCTTATAAACAATATAATATTTTTTTCACTATTTCACTTGGTTAAAAGTTGCTTTATTAAGGAAGAGGTCTTGAATTCAAGTCTTTTCCTTTTACATTTTTTGAAAAATTTCATGCATCCATTATAAAGTGTATTTCACTTAAATTATACAAGTGAATCACTATAAGTAGCTTTAATATTTTATTTTAAAACTGTATATTTTGCATGCAACTTTCATTTATAAAGTAACTTCATTGTAAAAGTGATCCTTGTTTATTCTATAAAAGTGGGCCACTTCATAAGCAACTTATTTGTAAAAGTGAGGCTATTAGGAGGGTTATCACCACATGGACTAACTTCTACTTTCCATGTTGCTCTTTAGTTATTGTTTATGCCTTTTTTCAAAAGGGCATAACTTTCACATCTGAAGTCCGTTTTCGGTGCCATTTTTTTAAACATCCTATTTTTTTGAGAGATTTCCATATAGACCATCAGTTTTAGTGTTTTCTACACATCTAATATGGCTTCTCCCAATGATATTTTGCTTACCAATACCAACGTCTTCTAATGTAAATCCCTTATGGAGGATTTATTAAGATGTAAAGGATTGTACCAGATTACCTTGGGAAAAGAACAAGAACCCACTGATGATGAAAAATATGTCAAATGGATTAGTAGGAATGATGAGGCCCATGGACTAATCAAAATGTCCATCTCTCCTTATTTAAGGTTTCACCTTAAATAAATTAATGCCCCCAATAAAGCTTGGGAAAATATTAAAGTTGTGTTTGGTAAACATAATATTATTCAAGCTCGCCAGTTGGAGAATTAGTTAATGAATTTAATTCCAAATAATTTTCCTTGCATTGAAGTATATTATCTAAGTTCAAAACACTTATACTTTTGTTTATAGAATTCCAACTAGATCTGAAGGAATATCGATGCATATATGTTATTCCTTCTAAGCTTGGTAGTGCATACTCTATTTTTGTATCTACCTTTTATGACATTAGAAAATCTCCTGAGTCCTTTTTTTATTCTCTAGTTCAAGAGAAATATAAGCTTGTGCAATTTGGATTTATTAGATCTGCAGGTATATCCAATAAATCCTTAGTGGTCTAGAAGAAATATAAATCCAAGAATCCCAAGAAACAACATCCTTGCCACAACAACAAGAAAAAAAGGGGTCTCAAACCCTCTCAACCAACTTCCACTCCTAATGGTGACAAATGAGAAAAATATTAAAATAAGAAGTCTGACAGACATTTCAACTTTTGTGGGAAATATGGTCATGTGGAATCAAAATGTTTTAAGAATATGGAAGCTTTGGAAGAAGTGATCAAGAATCACAACATCAATATTGATTATTGTTCTTCTAACTCTTCTTCTCATGGAAATGCACTTTCTGTTTTTGGTTTCTCCTTCAATGCAACTTCTACTTCTTCTTCTGATGAGTGGTGTTAGTCCATAAATTTGTCCTCGACTGCTAAGGGAATTCTATGGCACCTCGGTTATTGCAATGGTTTATGTTTTGTAGGTATTTTTGGGTTTATAGGTTTTTTTATGGGTCAAGAAGTGGATGAATAAGGAAACATAAGATTCTGGTTAAAATGTCAAGTTTCCACCACATTCACTTAGTCAATGACAATCACTCTGATCATCCGGACAAGGATATTTAAACAGAAGAAAAATAAATTGCAAGCTTACAATATGTTCACTTACATAAAAGAATCTTGATCCACAAATATCATTTAGAAACAAGAAATAAATACGCAAATACAAATTCTGTATCATTGAGAATTTGTAGACTTCCTTGTGATTCGATGTCATTGTTGATTAAGGTTGGTTGTCATTGATGTCAACCCTTGAAGAAAGCCCCGTAGCACAAAGGTTTGGGTAATGGACCCAATATTGTTTGATGTAAATATGACTCATTATTTTTTTTTCATGGCTGATAAGAAGTAAATATGGATGAACTCCAAAGTGGTCCCCTTATGGTGAAATCCCTCATAGGAAGATGCTTTGCAGAGTAAGAGAACCCATGCTTAATTGTGGAATAATGAGATGAAGGACAGTGAATTTGTTAGGGAAACTATCCTATATGGATAGTTCTTGTCATTCCATTTCCGTTGGTATGTAGAATGTCACATAATGCCTCACGGTTAGAGAGTTATGACCATGTGAAGTTGGAGAACCCGGGTTTGGGTAGTGGACCCAAGTTTGTTTGATGGATAATGGTATTATTTTTACTATATTTGAAGGTAATACTATTCTATATGGATAGTACATGTCATTCCATTTATGGTGGTATGTGTAATGTCACATAACTCCTCACAGTTTGAGAGTTATGGCCTTACGAAGTTGGAGGACCCTCATATGTCATCTAGAAGCCCCAAAAGGTCAAAGTAGTCAAAGTGGTTTAAGATATTTTAAAAGGTAAATAATAAAGTGAAGTGATGAGTGTATTATAGTTCAAAGTGAATACAAGATAAATTATTTCAATAATAAATTTAATGGAGAAATTATAAGTGGGTTAACCCTAAAATAAGGAAAGTGGGCCAAGTGACCTAGAGATGTTTTTAAGGAAGCTACTTGGAGAGTATATATAAGAGGCAAGGCTCTATAATTTTAATCACACTTGAGTATATTGAATATCTCTAGGTGTCTGAGGTAACCAAGGATATATAATTCGAATTTCAGAGGGAAGGTGAAGAAAAGAAGGCCGAAATGCAAGGAAGGATAAATTCTTTTGATAGTGCTTTCTAAGGTATGTTATTTACAGGTCATCTCACCATTTTCGCTATAACATTTTTTTATAATGATTAAAAATGTGAAATTTATATTCCATTGAGAAAACATACCCAAGTATTTGTGGTAAAAAATTCATCTTGTGGGTCGTTGTATTTTCGGAGTTACACTCTGTGGAAAATAGGGTTTTTGGCTAGTCCTGAAACTAGTCAAAAAAAAGTGTTTCGGGTAAAAATGTCATAACTTCTTCATAACAGATCCAAATTTAGTGAAACCAAATGTGTTGGTTAGGGTATAGTCTTTAGTATTCTGTGTAACATTTTCATATCAATTAAACTATTATTTCATGCGGGGCACGCTCTGCAAGGTCTCTCTCTAGAATAAGTCAGAATTCAACAAGGTATGCCATTATTGCTATAACTCCTTTTCTGAGAGGTTCCAAGTAGTGACACCTGGAGGAATTGCATAAAACAAAATGAATAAAATTGTGTATCAGTTTCAGATATTTATACATTATAGGTTCAAAGTTATGATTACTTCAAATTAGGTTTGTTGACTAATCCAAAACTAGGCATGTGAGACTAAAGAAAAGTTTGATGAAAATGGTAGTCTCTTGTTGTTAAAGTTAAGGAAGGTTTGCAAGAATGTGATAATATACACCAGGTCTATTACAAATCTACAAATAAGATTTATATGATGAAATTGATGAGGGAGTTTGGTTGAGGTACATGTTGAGTACATGGTTGAGACAAGTAGTTGATGAGTTGGCACATACATGAGGTGTATAGTTGATGATGTTGGTACATGTTGATGAGTCATAGTTGATGAGTAGTTGAAACATGATTGGTACATACTTGGTACATGGTTGGATGCACTTGTTTATGGTACATGTAGATTACAGGTTTTTTGGTATAGGTTGGTGCATGGTTGATGCACTTGTTTATGGTACAGGTTGATTACAGATTGAGGTACAGGTTGATGCATGGTTCAGATTTATTGGTACAGGTTTATAGTGGTATATCTCACAGTGATAGTGTGAAAGTGGTTCCATCATTCTACTTCCACTTCAGGGTGGTAGGATGGGGCAAGGATAGGTGGTTGTAGCCACCTTTTAGTTGTAGCCAGAGAACATAGGGGGTTGTAGCCTCCTTCTGGTTATAGCCAAAGAATTGGGGAGTTAGAGTCTCCCTCAAGTTGTAACCTGAGAAACAACGGGGTTGGAGCCTTCTTCCAGTTGCAGCTGAAAACCAAAGGAAGTTGGTGCTTCCAATGAATGTAATTCTTCAAGACATATAAGAAAAACCATTCCATGGTTTTCTCCCGATTTGGGTTTCCATGTAAAACACTGGTGTACTGTGTATGTGTGTGATTTTTTATTTCTTACTGCTCATTATTGGATAATAATTCTAAATTGATATAACATTTGAAGAAAAAAACTTATAATTATGATATTACTGATTCACCCCCCTCTCATTAATCCAACAATTGGCATCAGAGCAGGTTCCTTCAGAAATCAATTTAACCACTGAAAGGTAGATCATGGAGAGTACTAACTCATATAAAAATGGAATACCACAGTTTTATGGACATAAGTATGCACATGGATTTCAAGTTTGGCAATCAATTGTAGATGGATACACAACACCAACAGTTCCACCAATAAGTGACAAAGAAGTGAAACTCAGTGAGAATAATTCCAAAGCCAAAAATGCACTTTTGAATGGTCTTAGTGATACAGTATTCACCAAAGTTGCACATTTTAAATCTGCTAAAGAGATTTGGGACAAGCTTCGAAATATTTATGAAGGAGATTCAAAAGTCAAAGTAGCAAAACTTCAAACTTACAGAGGTCAGTTCGAACAACTAAAAATGAAGGACGATGAAGATATCACAACCTACTTCTTACGAGTCGATGAAATAGCGAATGCAATCATATGTTTGGGAAAATAAATTGAAGAATCTGTAATTGTTCAAAAGGTACTAATATCTCTTCCTATGAGATTCAACCCTAAGATATTAGCACTAGAAGAAATATCGGATCTAAACTCAATAAGCATGGACGAACTACATGGAATCTTCACAGCATATGAGATGAGTGTTGATTAAGGTTTGTTGTCATTGATGTCAACCCTTGAAGAAAGCCCCATAGCACAAAGGTTTGGGTAATGGATCCAATATTGTTTGATGTAAATATGACTCATTATTGTTTTTTCATGGTTGATAAGAAGTAAATATGGATGAACTCCAAAGTGGTCCCCTTATGGTGAAAGCCCTCACGGGAAGACGCTTTGTGAAGTAAGAGAACCCATGCTTAATTGTGGAATAATGAGATGAAGGACAGTGAACTTGTCAGGGAAAATATACTAGATGGATAGTGCTTGTCATGTCATTTCCAGTGGTATGTGGAACGTCACATAATTCCTCACGGTTAGAGAGTTATGGCCATGAGAAGTTAAAGACCCCAGGTTTGGGTAATGGACCCAAGTTTGTTTGATGGGTAATGATATGAGTTATGATATATTTTTAGATAATACTATTCTATATGGATAGTATATGTCATGCCATTTTTGTTGGTATGTAGAACGTCACATAACTCCTCACGGTTTGAGAGTTATGACCTTACGAAGTTGGAGGACCCTCATATGTCATCTAGAAGCCCCAAAAGGTCAAAGTAGTCAAAGTGGTTTAAGATATTTTAAAAGGTAAATAATAAAGTGAAGTGATGAGTGTATTATAATTCAAAGTGAATAAAAAATAAATTATTTCAATAATAAATTTAATGGAGAAATTAGAAGTGGACCCAACCCTAAAAAAAGGAAAGTGGGCCAAGTGACCTAGAAAATGTTTTTAAGGAATCTACTTGGAGAGTATAAATAAGAGGCAAGGCTCTCTCATTTAAATCACACTTGAGAATATTTAATATATATATAGGTGTCTAAGGTAACCAAATGATATATAAGCCAAAATTCGGAGGAAAGTGAAGAAAAGAAGGCCGAAATGCAAGGAAGGATAAATTCTTTTGATGGTGCTTTCTAAGGTATGTTATTTACAGGTCATCTCACCATTTTCACTATAGATTTTTTTCAATAATGATTCATATCCTAAAATTTCTATGCAAGTGAGAAAAACATATCCAAGTATCTATGGTAAGAAAATCAACTTGTGGGTCGTTGTATTTTGGGAGTTACACTCCGTGGAAAATAGGGTTTGTGGCCAGTCCTGAAACTAGTCAAAATCAGGTGTTTTGGGTAAGAACATCCTAACTTCTTCATAACAGATCCAAATTTAGTGAGACCAAATGTTTTGGTTAGGGTACAGTCTTTAGTATTCTGTGTAATAGTTTTAGATTAATTCATCAAACATTTTGTGTGAGACACTCTCTATAAGGTCGCTTTCTAGAATAAGCCAAAATTCAACAAGATATACCATTTTTTCTATAAATCCTTTTCTGAGAGGTTCCAAGTAGTGACACTTGGATGAATTGCATAAAACACACTGAAGAACATTGTGTATTAGTTTCAGTTCTTTATACCTTACAGGTTCAAAGTTATGATTATTTCAAGTTAGGCTTGTTGACTAATCCAAAATTAGGCATGTGAGACTAAAGAAAAGTTTGATGAAAATGCTAGTCTCTTGTTTTTAAAGTTTAGGAAGGTTTGTAGGAATGTGATCATATACACTAGGTCTATTATAGAGCTACAAATAATATTTGGATGATGAAATTGATGATGGATTTTGGTTGTGGTACATGTTGAGTATATGGTTGAGACAAGTAGTTGATGAGTTGACGCACATACATGAGGTGTATAGTTGATGCACTTGTTTATGGTACAGGTTGATTATAGGTTGGTGCATGGTTGATGCACTTTTTTATGGTACAGGTTGATTACAGATTGAGGTACAGGTTGATGCATGGTTCAGATTTATTGGTACAGGTTTACAACAGTATATCTCACAGTGATAGTGTGACAGTGGTTCCATCATTCTTCTTCTACTTTAGGGTGGCAGGATGGGGCAAGGACAGGTGGTTGTAGCCACCTTTAGGTTGTAGCCGGAGAACATAGGTGGTTGTATCCTCCTTCTGGTTGTAGCCATAGAATTGGGGATTTGGAGCTTCCCTCAGGTTGTAGCCTGAGAAAATAGGGGGTTGGAGCCTCCTTCCAGTTGCAGCTGGAAAACAAAGGAAGTTGGTGCTTCCAATGAATGTAATTCTTCAAGACATATAAGAACAAGCATTCCGTGGTTTTCTCCCGATTTGGGTTTCCACGTAAAACACTGGTGTACTGTGTATGTGTATGATTGTTCATTTTTTCATTGCTTATTTACTCTGCAGTTATTGGATAATAATGCTTCATTGATATAACACTTGGATTATATGGTTAAAATGGATTAAATTGCTCTATTACTGATTCACACCCCCTCTCAGTAATCCAACAATTGGTATCAGAGCAAGGTTCCTTCAGGAAACATTGTAACCACTGGAAGGAGATCATGGATTATTCTGAGAATGGAGTACCAATGTTTAATGGTAAGAATGGTTTTAAGTATGATATGTGGAGAAGAAGGAAGGAAGTATTTTTACAGGCACAAGGACATTATATTTGGCTATCAGTTGTTACAGGATATGATAGTTCAAAAAGGTCAAAGACTGCAATGAAGAAGGAATTGAAGAAGAATAACAAAAAGGAGATGAATTTCATCTAGGAAGGATTACCTAAACCAGTAAGAGAAAAGGTTGGTAAATGTTCATCAGCCAAAGAAATTTGGGATAAGTTACATGACATATATTCTTCACCCATCACAGATTCAGAAAATGCCAAAGAAGATGCTGATATAGAACAAGAAGAAAGATGCTCGTCATGTCAAACAGATTCAAAAGAGGAAGAGTATGATGAAGCAGAAGTTGATTAAAAAGAAAAATTGATCAGTGCAATTAAATATCTAAGGAAAGAAAGAGAAGAAAACAAGTCATCCAAGAAAGAATTGATGAAGCAAAAACAAAGTGTTCAAGGTTCTGAAAAGGGTCAGCAGGTCATCAAGAATTTAAGAGCTCAACTAGAAGAGGCCAGAAGAATTGAAGAAACTCTAGAATATCAAAAGAAATGTTTAGAAGCCAACATAGCAGCACGAAAGGAAGATGCAGAAAAGAGAGAAAAGATATTG
>ML814005.1:226177-244893 GCA_009831015.1 Picea engelmannii | reverse complement strand
CATCTAGAAGCCCCAAAAGGTCAAAGTAGTCAAAGTGGTTTAAGAGATTTTAAAAGGTAAATAATAAAGTGAAGTGATGAGTGTATTATAATTCAAAGTGAATACAAAATAAATTATTTCAATAAGAAATTTAATGGAGAAATAAGAAGTGGGTTAACCCTAAAATAAGGAAAGTGGGCCAAGTGACCTAGAAGATCTTTTTAAGGAAGCTACTTGGAGAGTATAAATAAAAGGAAATACTCTCTCATTTAAATCACACTTGAGAATATTGAATATCTATAGGTGTCTGAGGTAACCAAGGATATCTAAGCCAAATTTATGAGGGAAGGTGAAGAAAAGAAGGCCGAAATGCAAGGAAGGATAAATCCTTTTGATAGTGCTTTCTAAGGTATGTTATTTACAGGTCATCTCACCATTTTCGCTATAATTTTTTTTTTATAATGATTCAAAATGTGAAATTTATATTCCATTGAGAAAACATACCCAATTATCTGTGGTAAAAAATTTAGCTTGTGGGTCTTTGTATTTTTGGAGTTACACTTTGTGAAAAATAGGGTTTGTGGCTAGTCTCGAAACTAGTCAAAAACAAGTGTTTCAGGTAAAAACACCATAACGTATTCATAACAGATCCAAATTTCATGAGACCAAATGTGTTGGTTAGGGTACAGTCTGTAGTATTCTGTGTAACATTTTCATATCAATTCAACTAATATTTCGTGTGGGTCACGCTCTACAAGGTCACTCTCTAGAATAAGCCAGAATTCAGAAAGGTATGCCATTTTTGCTATAACTCCTTTTCTGAGAGGTTCCAAGTAGTGAAACTTGGAGGAATTGCATAAAACACACTGAAGAACATTTTGTATCAGTTTTAGACCTTTATACATTACAGGTTCAAAGTTATGATTACTTCAAGCTAGGGTTGTTGATTAATCCAAAACTAGACATGTGAGACTAAAGAAACATTTGATGAAAATGCTAGTCTCTTGTTGTTAAAGTTAAGGAAGGTTTGCAGGGATGTGATCATATACACCAGGTGTATTACAGAGCTACAAATCAGATTTGGATGATGAAATTGATGAGGGATTTTGGTTGAGGTACATGTTGAGTACATGGTTGAGACAAGTAGTTGATGAGTTGGCATATACATGAGGTGTATAGTTGATGTTGTTGGAACATATTGATGAGTCATAGTTTATGAGTAGTTGAAACATGATTGGTACATACTTGGTACATGGTTGGATGCACTTTTTTATGGTACATGTAGATTACAGGTTGTTTGGTATAGGTTGGTGCATGGTTGATGCACTTGTTTATGTTACAGGTTGATTACATGTTGAGGTACAGTTGATGCATGGTTCAAATTTATTGGTACAGGTTTACAATGGTATATCTCACAGTGATAGTGTGACAGTGGTTCCATCATTCTACTTCTACTTTAGGGTGGCAGGATGGGGAAAATATATGTGGTTGTAGCCACCTTCTAGTTGTAGCCAAAGAACATAGGGGGTTATAACATCCTTCTGGTTGTAGCCAGAGAATTGGGGAGTTGGAGCTTCCCTCAAGTTGTAGACTGAGAAACTAGGGGGTTGGAGCCTCCTTCCAGTTGCAGATGGAAAACAAAGGAAGTTGGTGCTTCCAATGAATGTAATTCTTCAAGACATATAAGAAAAATCATTCCGTGGTTTTCTCCTGATTTGGGTTTCCACGTAAAACACTAGTGTACTGTGTATGTGTGTGATTGTTTGTTTCTTACTACTCATTATTGGATAATAATTCTACATTGATATAACATTTGAAGAAAAAGGATTATAATTACGCTATTACTTATTCACTCACCCTCTTAGTAATCCAACAAGCTTATGGACCTTATTCTGTAACCTGAAATTTCGTACCACAAGCCTCTGATTTTGTTGCTTTAGGTCTACAACAATATCCTCATAATATTCAGGTGTCAACACATCTTCTGTCCCAATCACATGTTCATCTTGATTTTCTTCTATTGTAGGTTTGTTTAAGTCAATGGATAACTTGGGATTTTTGGGTTTCCTTTATTTATGTTCTAAAACAAGATTTCTCTTGCTTGATATGGTTTCTCTAATTCCATGGGAATGCTTACTCTATCTCCTTTTGGAACCCTTTGATGAGATTCCCTTGTCAAATAAAACCCTAGGTTTCTTTTCGGCTTACCTTTGTGATGTCTTTTCTTCATGTTCCTCAAACCCTAAAGAAGATAATAACTACTCCCAGAAAACTTGTAACTCATTTAGTGTTTGCAAAACTAAAATTTTGATAATCCCTTGATGAAACAAAATATTATAAGCATTTTGAGGGTAAATCTGTATTTACATTTTGTTTAGGATTTTCAATAGGTAGAAGGGTAATCTCATTTCTTTGTCTTCATTTAAATGCATAAGAAATCATAGGTGATAACAATGAACCAAGGAGAATCTCCCCTCACTTGTTATATAATTTTGGACTACATGTAAGGTGTAATGACATTCCTTCTTTAGCCAATTGTATGGAATTTTCTGTCTCTAATATGGATCGTGGTGTCCTGTTACCAAATATTTGTTGTAGAGATCTGCTAGAAGTTTCCCCCTTTTAAACCATTTTTCACCATTTATAGATAAACCACAAGCTTCAACACTTGAATTCTCCGTGACATATATAATGGAATTTCCCACTTGGGTTTTAAACCCATCAAAATTATTTGCAAACACCATCGCTATCTCTGTATGTTTCCCCCGAAAGCCATAACAAAACCTATACCAGTTTGCTTGGATAAATTTCTCCCTGATTTTCGGAAGTTCCTCCAACAATTTGATGCCCTCTGGATCTAATTGGATGATTCAAATTATCTTTATAAAAGACATATCGCATATCACAATCCTTGTATGTTCTTTGAGTGAGTTAGGGTTTTGTTTTCCTGAAACAAGAAACCTGCAGAGAGAAACTAACACACAAGGGTTTATTTACTTTGAAAAAATCAAACACATTCTTCTTGTATATCTTGTTTCCTCTTATACAGAGCTTTAACTAGAATCCAAACTCTATATGCTAGCTCAAAAAAATACACACTCGTATATTCTCAGACGTGGTGATGATGACAATGGCATGGAAGTAATTATAATCATTCACATGACTATCCTGCATAATCCAGATGTACTACCATGATTATTGGATCTGAGTGCATTTTTAGACACGATGGCACAATGTGCTACAAGAATAGCCTTGTTCTTGTAGGAAAATTCTCATCTCAAAGACTTTAAGGAAAAAACCTCAATTGGAAATGCAACTTTTAAAACATCTAGTGGAAAAAATATTTATTCATGAAATACTTTGTAATCATACCTCATAAGAATCAAATGAACCCATTGAAAGAAAAAACAACCAGAAATTAAACATATAAAAGAAATCAATAAATACAAAGGGCTACAAAGAAGATTAAGGAGTGGAGAGTGTTATTGGATAAATCGTTGAATGCAAACATAAATATCCCTAGATCCATCTGGATCTAGAACAAAACAAGAAAGGACATGACGCTTTCCCTAAGTTAAAATCATTGAATTTAATACCAAAGAAGGAATGGATGACATACCTTTAGATATTGATTCCTTATATCTTTGTTGTCCCTACTTCGTTCTAGTGCTCTTGTGATATCAAATCTGTAATGACACAAACCAACCAAAGTGAAAGAAACAATAGTGTATTCAACAAAATCTTAAACATGTGATAAAGGAGTCATGTAATAAAATGAGAATGATTTTATGGGAAAGAAACATGCCACCGTATTATATTAAGTAAAAGTGGAAGATACAACCAAATTGCCTTGATGTCACAAGTTCCCTTTCAATGGTCCTTTGTTCCAACAAACACATACACTTGCTCCAAATTTGTATGAAGATTGTCCACAAAATATTGATGGACAAATTGAGACCTCAATCATCAGTTGCAACAAGATCCTTCACACAGTCTTAAACCTATTCTTTTAACAATTCTTTGCTCAATCTTGCTTAACCTTTTTCATGAGAAACCTATCATTATATAGGAGAAGGATAAGTGGTTAAAGATATGAGGATGATCCCACCAAATCAGAGAAGCTAGTAGGATCACAATCATATGGACACCACCTCACATTCTAGAAGATCCTCCTTCTAGAATCTTCGTGAACTTCTTTCTTATTTTAGTTTTCAAATGCTGCCGCACCCTACCTATATAGAAGCCTGTGGAAACCCCACAAGCCAGGTATAGAGCAGCCTGCAGAAACCCCGCGATCCAGGTATAGAGAAGCCTATGAAAATCAAGCATTTATGCACTATGTATTACTCCTATCCTGTAGACTCCTTCTAAAAAAAAGCCTTGTAGAGGAAGAAATTAGTTATTTTTCTCATGAAAAAGATCCTTTTGAGAGCCTGAACACATGCTTGTAGAATCATCATCAAGGTGAACAAAATAATGTGTAACAGAATGCCCCCCCAAAGTATGAGGTTGGAACTTGTGACAACCGAAATACTTTGTAAAATGCGTGTGTGTCAAGAACAAGGAGCACACCAATCATGAACCTGCAAATAATCAAGCATATGCACAACATTATACCATTTCTGAGGTAGGCATTCCCATGCTCAGACTACAAATGATTTAAGTCATAAATGTAAGTCATGGCCACCAATCATACACTGTGGATCCATGTTTTTAAGACAATACATAGCCACCAAGAATACACTGTGGATCTATGTGTTGAAAAAATTTAAATCCAGACATAGCCACAAGACATACAAAGTGGATCTATGTGTCAATACAAATCATAAATACTCCATCGCAACTTGGACCAAAATGATGAGATCCATGGTCTTCAATCCCGTCATTCGTAAGTACAAATCTAGCCATGCAATTACAGGTGTTGAAGTTGAACATGGTAGAAACCATTTGATTACCAGTCACTGATGAAAACTGTTAACAAGTGTGAAGGAAATCACCATTGATGTTTTTAGCAACAATTGTGGTATCGGGGAACAAAGGTACGCAGGTCTGCAGGATTGCGCGACAAATGCCCAAGCGTAGCCCACAGAAGAAATCTGTTTGGGGCCCGAGTCAAGAAAGCGAGCCTGATCATGGACATGAGAAGAAGCAAAAGAGATCTAGACCATCCATTTGATAAAGGATGCATGGTGGGAGATTGACGTCATCGGGAAAGTCCCGACAGGGAAGCACCCATCGGGGAACTTGAAGCCATCGAGATATCGGGGATCTTGGGGATGAGTGATTCACACACTTAAAAAGTGTGAACCGCGAAACCCCGATGGAGAGTATGGTCAAGGGCATATGGTAGTGGTCACTTGGACCAGGGCCTAGTCAAAGAGATAGCACGGAAGGTGCATCAACAATCGGAAAATCGCAAGTCCCGTGGACACAAACATTGTGTCATCGTGAACGCTGAAACTCCGATGGAGAGTTTGGCTACAGTCACATGAAGACAAGTCATATGGATCGTGTTCTAGCCGGTAGGGGCTAGCTCATAAAGGTGGAGCTCATTGCATATCGAGTATTGGATTTCGGGAAGTTGGCAACCCTTATTTCTTGCACTTGGAAACTCCGAACCCCGAATTTCCGATAGCACCCAGAATCGAGCCCACGGATTTGGCGCCTGGTCATCGAGAAGGAGGCTTGGGGGAGGGGCGTTTATATTTGTCATTCTTCCTCTCAGACCCCGATGACGCATATCCTCCATTTCATCATCTTGCACTCCTATCCACCTTCACCTCATCTCATTGCCCCCACCTTGTTCAGTCACCAAATATCCTCTGTTGTCCCCAAGTCACCTTCTTGTGCCACATCGCATCTACACATTTAGCTCCTAAGAGCCCATGCATACCCAGTATATTGTCTATCATGCCCATCACCTCATCCTTGTCAGCTCCATCCACATTGGCCACCCAAGGCCCCCTGCAGAAATCCAACAAAGCAATAGACAGCCAAAGGTAGGCTACCACATCTCCCAAATGAATATTTGACCAGAGCTTCTCAGGTCCCGATGAATCAGTTAATGCAAATGAGGAAGGTGGGTGATACATCATCTCCTTCCTTAAATAGAAGGTTAGAAAGGAGCGTGTACAGAGACAGGCTGTGAGTTCCTCCTGACAAAGATCGCATCTGACAGACAACTGCATGGGCATTTTGCCCAACGTCTTCATGCATAGCCTAATAGAGAAGCTCCTCAATGTCAAGCATTGAATTCATGATATGATCGCGCCTTCAGTGCCTGAGTCAGTTCCAAGTATATGTAGGCATTTCTGCCATTTTTGTGGGTATCGATGGTAGAGCAGAGCTCCCTACTGTAAAATTTAACAAACATTCTAGTTTTTTGGATATGCATTTGTATTTGAGATATCTTGTTTTATGAAAGACAGTTTTTCTCGCTCCATCTAATTTTCGTCTCATGCTTAGAGAGTTCATGATTGACTGAGTCGCACGAATTAGTGCAGTTCTGTTATGATAAATGATTTATCGTTGCATTATTGTATTCTCTGGTGTTCTGTATTTAAGTCCAAGAAGACCTTGCGTTTGGATGCCTTCTTCTACAGTCTGTTAGGAACCTGTCATTTGTAACAGACCTTCGAACTCTTTCCACATAAGTCTTCCATCTGTCCACCCTTTACTACAACTCACTATCTGAAGTTTATTAAGACCTCACTCACCTATGCATGCCTGGCCTAGTTTGGAGTTGGAATGATATTGTTTTGAGTTGGCTTCCATTCTGTCACCTCATCTATAAATAAACCGTGACATAAAAATGATGGGCGTCGGTCTCTGCTCCTGCTAGCAATCCAGGAGTGACTTTCATCGCCAACATTTCTGGCGCCGTTGCCGGGGACGAAATTGAAGATTTTCCCTGGGTAGAACGACATTGAGCCTCTGAATCCGAAGGTGCATCAGATTATCAGAGCCTTTCAAGATTGTTAACATGCACCTGGCGACTCCATTGTGACGACTCCACTGTGGTGGACTTGCCTTGTCAATTGTGGCTTTCAGGGGTAGGCATATGCGGTCTCATCCACAGCTGCCTCTAGCTACGCCTGAAACAGATCTAGAGGCAGTGCTCACAAGGGGAAAGGCCTCTGAATAAGAAGTGTCCATCACTGAACCAGGTAATCCACCACATCCTTCTATGGGAGCTCCTTTTTCTCCTCCTCAGTTTCTCGACAGGCCTGTTTCTGCAGTTTCTCGTTTCCTAAATTTTGGGAGTGTTCCTGTCAAGTTTTCCTCTCCTGGTCTGGGACCGGAGAGTCAAGACCTTGTCACTCCCCTCTCCCCTGAAGAAATACCTTGGCGTAGACCCAGGATCACAGAAGATCTCCCTACGCCTAGCTTAACCACTCATGTACAAAGAGGAGCACCCACTGACTTGAGCTCGATAGTCTTCTCCTTAAATCCCCTCTTGTTCCCCACTCCAATTAGAGGCTCATTCTTAGCAGTCCCTTCGCGAACTCCTTCACCTCTAAGATATCCTCCACCTAATATTCCTATGGCTGGTTCTAATCCCCCTCTGACCCGAATGGAGGCCATTATAGCCGCTAGGTATGCTCCTCTTGTGCTACCACAACCTCTCAATGCCCTCCCAGCAGATGGTTACCTCAAACGGCTGCCCAAGTTTACAGGTGAGGGGGACATAACTGCAGAAGAGCACCTAGAAGCCTTTTACAGTTTCACAGATGATAATAACATCATGCACGTAGACGTATGGATGAGGATTTTTGTCCATAGTCTCCAAGGAGAGGCTAGAAAATGGTTTAAGGCCCTGCCTCCTGGATCTATTGATGGGATCGAAGCTTTAGATAATGCCTTTTTAAGACAGTGGGGAGATAAGAAATACTTCATGTATTACATGTCAGAGTTTGGGTCTTTGAAGAGAAAGGAAGGGGAGTCTGTCTCCGATTTCTCCAAGAGGTTTAATAAAATGTTCAACAAAATCCCTACTGAGATAAAACCCTCTGAAGCCTCTGCAAAGATTACTTATGCTAGCGCCTTTGATCCCAATTTCTTCCTCTTGTTGAGGGAAAGAAGAGCCACCACTCTGGCTCAGATGCAGGATGCAGTCGTGGAAGTAGAGTCTAATATATTGGCCGTTGACTGACTCAGGCATGTTGCTGGTAGGAACATATCCAGGTAGAGGCCTGAAGCTGCCTCATCCAGTTCCTCTCCCCTGCCCCTTCAAGCAGATGAGACAACTAGGGTACTCAAGTCACTTTTTTCTAGGATGGAAAGGTGGGAGTTAGAAGGGAATCCTGTGTACAAAAATCCCCAGAATGCCGATGGTAGAGGTTTCAGGAGATTTGATAACCATGGGCCACAGGCCTTCCCAAGGGAACAAAGAGACAAAGATAGAGAAGACCAGAGAATTCAGGCCCCTTTTCAGAACAACTTGGTGGCCGATGAGGAAGAAAGAGAAACAGATGAGCTTGACCCTGAAATCCACTGCTTTGAGGACACTCCTCCTTTTCCTCATCTCACTCAAGAAGCTTACGAGGAGTCTCTCATGGATAGTCAACTAAATGAATTGAGCAAGGGAGACAAGGTTAGCGGCGACTGAGGCAGGTATAACCTGAGGTCCGACAAAAAGACAACAACACCTGATATTCCTGAGCAGTCCACTAGAACAGAAAAGCCTGCTAACGCAGTAGCTGACAATCACAGAGGTAAGAAGGCTGAACCCCTCTCTCCCACTATCCATAATAATGTTCCTGAAATAAGAGAAATTCCAAAGCCTACCTCTTCTTTTAATTTCGAGCATGAGATTCAAAAGATCAGAATCCCTGTGCCCCTCACTGAGCTAATTAAACATGAAGAATTTAAAAAAATGCTTCTCTGAGATTTTACAGTTTGAATCCTCATGCCTTCCCACAGACTCCATAAATCTCCAAGATGAAAAGCCAACAGTTGTCCTAGGTCCCATGGTAGAAGATAGAGATGATTCATCCCCTCCCTTCTACACATCCCTAAACATACATGATAAAGTGTTGCACAACTACTTGATGGATTTAGGGGCTTCTCACAACCTCATGCCCAAAACTATCATGGAAGAGTTAGGACTAGAAGTCACCTGATCCTATCATGACCTCTATTCTTTTGACTTCAGGAGAGTTCAGTGCCTCGGAGTTATTAAAGACCTGGTTGTGACCTTGTTTCAACTGCCCATGAAAATCCTGGTCATGGATATTGTAGTGGTCGATGTTCCTCCCAAGTTCGGTATGTTGTTGTCGAGATATTGGATAAAAATACTGGGGGGAACCTTGCAGATGGACCTCATGTATGCTACCATCCTAGTGTTCAGAGGGGAGCATAGAAGACTATACAGGGAAGCCCAACTGGCCTACATAATCAGTGATGAACCAACCCTACCAACCATTCCATATTTTCCTTGGACACTGATTTAGGCTCCAGTTTACTACAACTCACCCATGCCCCCGAGCCTCCTCTCAAACTCAGAAAGAAACCCACCATTTCCCCTGAACTTCCTCCCTCCATCACCCCCATATGGAAATTGTTCTTTGATGGAGCCTCTTCTAGGGAAGGTGCTGGAGCTAGGTTGGTTTTTGTGTCACCTGCTCAGGAGACCATATCTCTGTCATACAAATTATAATTTGAAGCTACCAACAATGTGGCAGAGTATGAGGCTCTTGTTCTGGGATTAAGAGCTGCGAGGGAAATGGGAATTCAAGAAGTAGCAGTGTTCGGTGATGCAGATTTGGTGATCCAGCAAATCAGAAACGCTTATCAGGCTAAGCATCCTTGACTCAGAAGCTACAGAAATGAGGTGTGGGACCTAGTTGATAGTTTCTTCTCAGCATTTAACATTTCATTCATCCCAAGAGAGGAGAACACCTTGGCAGATTCCTTGGCTACATCGGCTAGCAATTTCAAAGTACCCTTGCCGCCCAAATTCAGATATGATGTAGAGGTAAAATATAGGCCCTCCATACCTGACAACGTCAAACATTGGAAGGTATTCGAGGATGATCTCGAGGTCAAGAGGTTCTTGGAGACTGTCAAGGAATTATCAGAAATGCACATTGACCAAGATGCTGTCTCAGAGGAAGAGATCGATGGGGGTAATTTTCTGAATAAAATTGCAGAGCATGACATTGTACAGCTGCCTAGAAACCATATCCCCAGAGGACTGGTTCCTTTGGAAAGAATTTTTGATGGAAATGATGTATCGTTAAAAGGAGAAGTCTCAGAGGAGGACGCTGGTACTATTAAGTGCAACATTGGGACTGAGGGTGAGCCCAAGTATGTCAAATTGTCAAGAAGTTTGACAAAGGAGAAGAGGTCTGAATACATTGGACTTTTGAGGGAATTTGCGGATGTTTTCGCCTGGACGTACGAAGACCTCAAAACATATGACATTTCTGTCATCAAGCATAAAACCCCATTAAAATAATATGCAAAGACGTTTAGGCAGAAGCTGAGACAGATCAATCCTATGCTATTGCCTATCATGGAGAGGGAAGTGAAGAAGCTGCTTCAAGCTCAGATCATTCTACCACTGAGATATTTAGAGTGGGTGGCCAACTTGGTACTAGTAAGGAAAAAGAATGGAGAGATCCGACTCTGTGTAGACTTCAGAAACCTGAGCAGGAGCTCACGGAAGGATAACTACCCCTTGCCGATGATGGAACATATACTGCAGAGGGTGAAAGGAGCTTCCAGGATGTCCATGATTGATGGATTCTCTGGCTACAATCAAGTCTCTGTTCTGCCTGAGGACAGGGAAAAGACAACGTTCACCACTCCATGGGGCACATTCATGTATGCCAAGATGTCGTTTGGATTAATGAATTCAGGGGCGACATTCCAACGTGCCATGGATATAGATTTCATCGGGGAAAAGGATAAATTCGTGGCCATTTATCTGGATGACATCACAATGTTTTCAAAATCTGACAAAGAGCACTGTTGTCATCTCAGTAAAGTTTTCCTAAAATGCAGAAAGTTTGGCATTTCATTAAACCCCAAGAAATCTCTATTCGCCATGAAGGAGGGAAAGTTACTAGGCCACATAGTATCGGCAGAAGGAGTCAAAATTGACCCCAGAAGAGTTGAGGCGATACAAGCCTTATCAATCCCGAGGTCCAAGAAGGAGGTCCAATCTTTCCTCAGTAAAATTAATTTTCTAAGGAGGTTTGTGCCTAACTTTGCTGAGGATGTAAAGCTTATAACAACCATGCTGAAGAAATAGAATGAAGTAAGGTGGACCCCTCAATCATGACATTCCTTTGAACAAATCAAGAAGGCCCTGACTGAAGCTCCTATGCTTATCAGTCCCGACTACTCAAAGGATTTCCTTATCTTCTCCTTTACCTCACCTGATACAGTGGCTGCTGTTCTATTACAGAAAAACAACATTGGGCTAGAGCAGCCTATTGCTTATTTTAGCCGAGCATTGAGGGACGTCGAAGTCAGGTATGGCACTATGGAGAAGCAGGCCTATGCTCTGATAAAATCTCTCAAAGATTTTAGAACCTATGTCCTGCAGTAAAAAATCATCGCCTATTTCCCCTCGGCTGCTGTTAAAGACATTCTTATTTAGCCTGACATAGACGGGAGAAGGAGTAAATGGATAGCCAAAATTCTAGAATTCAACCTGGAAATAAGACCCACCAAATTGATCAAAGGTCAAGGTTTAGCCAAGATGTTGGTTGAAGCAAATTGCCAAGCTTTGGGGATAAGTTTCATCAACGAATTCTCAAGTATTCAGTAGGATCGACTGCCTGACGTAGACCATCAAAGGGAGCCCCCATTGGCTCGATGTCCTTGGTATAAGGATGTAATATACTTTCTGCAGGAGCTGGGGCCTCCAGATGGCCTGCAAAGAAGCAAAGCAAGAGCTCTCAAGCTCAAAGTAGTTAGATACTGCCTGATCGATCAAGTGTTATATTGGAAAGACCCCCTATGGGTGATTTTAAAATGCATAAGTCCACCAGAGGCCGAGACGGTTGTGGCTGAATTTCACAGTGGCCTGTGTGGAGGGCACCATTTTTGGAGAGCCATAGCCCACAAAATCCTCAGGGCTGGGTACTACTGGCCTATCGTGTTCACTGATGTCTGCAAAAGGGTCAGATCCTACATCAAATGTCAAAAATTTGCAGGAAAGCAACAACTCAGATCTCTGCCGTTAAATTCGGTGGTGGTTTCAGGGCCTTTCCAGTAGTGGGGCCTAGATTTCATTGGAGAAATTCACCCTGCCTCCAGTGGGAAACACAGGTGGATCCTGACTGCTACAAATTTCTTTACCAAGTGGATTGAAGCTATCCCCACCAGGAGTGCTTCCCACAAGGTAATCATTGGATTCTTGGAGGACCTCATCACAAGGTTCGGCTGCCCAAATAAGATTGTCACTGATAATGCAGCTGCTTTCGGGTCTGAACCACTAGCCAAGTTCTGTGAACAGTTCGGGATCGAATTGATTCACTCCACCCCATATTATCCATAGGGCAATGGTCTAGCAGAATCCTCCAACAAAATCCTGACAAGGATCATTAAAAGGTTGTTGGAAGACAACAAAAGGGCTTGGAGCTCGAAGTTGAAATTCGCCCTATGGGATGATCAGGTGACTACAAAGAGATCTATAGGTCTCTCCCCTTTCCAGTTAGTCTATGGAGCTGAAGCTGTCTTCCCTTCTCAGTTGGCCATTCCCGTAGCGAATTTCTTACAGGATTATCAAGAAGAGCCCAATGACATGATCAGAAGGATTCATTAGCTAGTAGAGGTCCAACAGGCTAGGGAGAAGACAATGGATAGGATTCAGGACCATCAGCAAAATATCAAGCAGGTCTTCGATAGGAAGGCCAAGAAGGAGTGGTTCCAGATAGGAGACCTAGTGCTGAAATGGGATGCTCCTAAACAAGATAAGGGAAAACACAACAAATTTGAAGCCCTGTGGATTGGGCCTTTCAGAATCTTTGAGATTCTCTCAAATAACATGTACAGGTTGCGAGGTTTGGAAGGCGAAGAAGTTTTCAATAGCCCAGTAAATGGGCACTTTCTTAAAAAATATTTTGTCTGAGCCTCCAGTGGCTCCTATGTTTTGTAAATATTGCCTTTTCTGTTCTTTGTTTTTACTTTTGTTTCGGCTTAGTAAGTGACTCCATAGCCCAACAAAAAGGAACTGGAACTGCAAAATGAGTCCTTAGAGCATCACAGGGACGACTCTATCCCCCATGGAGCCTAATGTTAGCAAAAATTGTGGTATTGAGGAACAAAGGTACGCAGGTCTACATGATTGCGCGATAAGTGCCCAAGCGCAGCCCACAGAAGAAATCTGTTTGGGGCCCGAGTCAAGCAAGCAAGCCTGATCATGGACATGAGAAGCAACAAAAGAGATCTAGACCGTCTGTCTGGGAAAGGACGCGAGGTGGGAGATCGACGTCATCAGGAAAGTCCCGACAGGGAAGCACCCATTGGGGAACTTGAAGCCATTGGGATATCGGGGATCTTGGGGACGAGTGATTCACACAATTCAAAAGTGCGAACCACGAAACCCCGATGGAGAGTATGGTCAAGGGCATATGGTAGTGGTCACTTGGACCAGGGCCTAGTCAAAGGGCTATCACAGAAGGCGCATCGACAATCAGAAAATCGCGAGTCCCGTGGACACAAACATTGTGTCATCGTGAATGCCAAATCTCCGATGGAGATTTTGGCTACGGTCACATGAAGACAGGTCATATGGATCGTGTTTTAGCTAGTAGGGGCTAGCTCATAAAGGTGGAGCTCATCGCATATCGGGTATCAGATTTTGGGAAGTTGGCACCCCTTATTTCTTGCACTTGGAAACTCCGAACCTCGAATTTCCGATAGCACACAGAATCAGGCCCACGGATTTGGCGCCTGGTCATCGAGAAGGAGGCGTGGGGGAGGGGCGTTTATATTTGTTATTCTTCCTCTCAGACCTCGATGACATGTATCCTCCATTTCATCATCTTGCACTCCTAGCCACCTCCACCTCAACTCATTGCCCCCAACTTGTTCAGTCACAAAATATCCTCTGTTGTCCCCACGTCACCTTCTTGTGCCACATCGCATCTACACCTTTAGCTCCTAAGAGCCCACACATACCCAGCATCCTGTCTGTCATGCCCATCACCTCAGCCTTGTCAGCTCCGTCCACATTGGCCACCCGAGTCCCCATGCAGAAATCCAACAAAGCAACAGACAACCAAAGGTAGGCTACCACATCTCCCAAATGAATATTTGACCAGAGCTTCTCAGGTCCCGATGAATCAGTTAATGAAAATGAGGAAGGTGGGTGATACATCATCTCCTTCCTTAAATAGATGGTTAGAAAGGAGCATGTACAGAGACAGGCTGTCAGTTCCTCCTGACAAAGATCGCGTCTGACAGACGACTGCATGGGCATTCTGCCCAACGTCTGCATGCGTAGCCTAACATAGAAGCTCCTCAATGTCAAGCATTGAATTCATGATATGATCGCGCCTTCAGTGCCTGAGTCAGTTCCAAGTATATGTAGGCATTTCTGCCATTTTTGTGGGTATCGATGGTAGAGCAGAGCTCCCTACTGTAAAGTTTAACAGACATTCTAGTTTGTTGGATATGCATCTGTATTTGAGATATCTTGTTTTATGACAGACAATTTTTCTCGCTCCATCTAATTTTCGTCTCATGCTTAGAGAGTTCGTGATTGACTGAGTCGCACGAATTAGTGCAGTTCTGTTATGATAAATGATTTATTGTTGCATTATTGTATTCTCTGGTGTTCTGTATTTAAGTGCAAGAAGACCTTGCATTTGGATTCCTTCTTCTACAGTCTGTTAGGAACCTGTCGTTTGTAACAGACCTTCGAACTCTTTCCACATAAGTCTTCCGCCTGTCCACCCTTTACTACAACTCACTATTTGAAGTTTATTAAGACCTCACTCACCTATGCATGCCTGGCCTAGTTTGGAGTTGGAATGATATTGTTTTGAGTTGGCTTCCATTCGGTCACCCCATCTATAAACAAACCGTGACATAAAACTGATGGGCGTCGGGCTCTGCTCCTGCTAGCAATCCAGGAGTGACTTCTGTAGCCAACAAATGTCAATGAATCCCAAGGTACCTTTTTACAATCCAACGAATGCGATTGAATGAGTTGGGGTCAAACACTCAATGGAATCTCTCGATCAGGGACCAATGATGTGAATCCACTGTCGAAAGCAAAGAAGCCTGCCATTGGGGCATGCAGGCTCTAAGGTACTAAATGATTTCTAAGTCTTGTTCCTGGATAATGAGTCGAAGTCGATAGGAAAAGAATCATCACAAGAGGGACTTGATGTATCACCCATCAATGACACGAAATAATTAACATATTTAGGGTAGAGCAAAGTATGACAGTGATTCGAATATGACACAGGGAAGGCTGACATGGTAGGAATTGACAAGTGCAGATGGTCGACTCGATAGAGGGATTGTTTGGACTTCTCTTGAACATATGAATAACACGACAATGGTATTGGCAACATTGACTCAAAGACGACCCACGATATGAACTTGCATAAAATTAAACGAGAGACAAATGGATTTCCCAACCCGAATTCAAATGATGAAGGGGGGTGTCATGTTCAAGAATGACTATTACTACCACTAACACAAATAAAGAGACATGTTTCTTTCCGAAAATTTCCCCCACCATTTTTGGCGAGTACCTCTTTATTTTTACGCAAGCTTGAGGAGGATAACATATGCTTGCTGATATAAGATCATCCTTCGGATGAGTCCCTCGGAGTATGTTTAACGAACCCTAAGAAGGAGTGGTTCGATCCCATATGGGTCTTTCGATGTTTGTTTAACGAGCCCAAAGATAGAAAACTCAAGGGTTTTTCATGTTTTGAGCATCTAAAAAACAATTAAAGAGAACTCTCCCAGTTCCTTTTTCGTAAAATAGTTCGATGAGACCGAAAAAGTGATAAACTATCGCCCATCAAACATTATCTTCAAATACTTTTACGAGTGTAAAAAGAAGAAGATCGCTTGACAATCTTTTCGTTTTTATAGAGCATGAAAAGAGCTTAAAGGATACTCCATGAGTTTCATTTTTTTTTGTGTTACCATAATGAGTATGAAAAGACGACAAAAGTATACTCGGTTTCATTCTCATAGATTTTCGAGCACGAGAACTAACAAAGACTAGGCTCGAGGTTTTTTTGAAAAACCCTAAAAAATATATGCATATGTGACAAATAGAAAAACAAATCACGAAAGAATATCCATACTTCATTGTTCAGGATCCTAGTTCCTCCATCTGCGAGAAAACAAAATACTCAAGAGACCATTAGACCTTTAGGTTTTGATAAAATGCATTTAAATTATATGAAATATTAATAGAAAAAACAAAAAGTGAAATAAATAGGGGTAAAAACTCTTTTTACTATTTCATTTGCATTTTGCCCAAAACTTGCCTAGAAACCCTATTTTTACCTCAGACTTTGGTTGTCGATTGTGGGATGGA
Organism: Picea engelmannii; assembly: GCA_009831015.1. Taxonomy (NCBI): domain Eukaryota; kingdom Viridiplantae; phylum Streptophyta; class Pinopsida; order Pinales; family Pinaceae; genus Picea; species Picea engelmannii. Next base: position 228,389 of record ML814005.1, on the reverse strand, counting down.
TGGGTGACCATTCAGCAAATTACTTCCATCAAAATGGTAATCTCCTTTTCCTCTTTCTTTTCAATGGATTAAATTTCATTTTTATTGGTTTAAAATGGCTTATTGAGTTGAATTTTAGGCCGATAGGCGCACACTGGGGTCGCCGCAGGTGCATAGTATCGAGACCTATGGAAACCAATGATTTCCACAGGCGCCCTGTGGCTCACCTACGGAAACCCTGCACCATGTTAAAACTCTGCTTGCGGTGACCGAAAACTGAAAAATATTTACATGCGTTGAGCCAATACAAATTTTCCAAAGTAGCAAATGAGGATGGTAACTTCCCTTTTTTGTCCTAATGTAGGTTTTTGATCATCAAAATGATAGATTGGAGGGAGAGGGAGAATGAAGACGATGATCATGATTCCTTAAATGACCTAGGCACTGTAAATTATCTTCGGCAATACGGACTACTGAAATTATTTAAAATCTAGGGCATGAGGGACCAACTGAGGCTACTAGAGTATCTAGTCCACACGTGAGATGTGGACCAGTAGGTGTTTCATGTGGGTGCCCATGTACTATCCTTAGATATCAAGGATATATATTTCTTGATGGGGTTATCTTGTCATGGGTATCATGTGACTTTGATAGGAGGTAGAGGTGGTGGTCTACCAACGAGCGAGTATCTCCGTCAATACTGTGATCCTGAGGCAAAGAGGTGCTAGAGAAAAGTTGCCATTAGGGGTGTTTGGTATTTACCCCTCCAAACAATTATTTTTACCATTGCACATATGGAGGGGAGTGCATATCCTCACATGGCCCTCCAAAGTTATTTTCAATATGCAGTGGAGTGCATCGAACCTAGGGTGTTCAACTGGAGCGACGGAGTCCTTCGCAGCATGAAGACACAACTAACAAAATATAAGAAGGGGGACCTGAAACAATTTGGGTATGGATATATTTTGGTTTCTTTCTTCTTGGTGATCAGGGGATCAAATTTTTCTCAAATTTCAAAGTGCTCTAAATGCGACAAAAATAGTGTCATTGTGTCTGTCTCGTCTTCCTGATTCCGGCGATATATTTACTTTCTCAAACGGAGTCCGTATGGAGAAGATATCGTGATCTGTTCGCCAAGCCAAACAGGCAAAAAGTTTGATGTTGACTGTACCTGTCCGTACAGTCCGTCTGACGTGGCAGGACCGTACAGACTGTACGATGATGATGTGGCATGTATTGATTGGTGGAATATTGGTGAGTCGGATGTTGACACATGTCCTTGGGTGGCCAATAGTAGGAGGACACGTGGCCCAATCCGTGGGCACCACGTGTCACTCACTGGTTGGCTAAGAAGTTTTATATAAAATGCATTGGAGGCCACGGGGTTCGACCCCCAGACCTCCCCCCATTGTAACGCCTTCACATAATAGTCCGACCACTACACCGCCGCATGATTCTTGTTATATGTATGAATTTTAATACATTTGAATTCATATATTAGTGTATGTGGCGGGGGGATCGGGCCGGGGCTTAGCCCCGGCCCGTGGTCGTTTGAACCATTTGTATGTGACCACACACACACACACACACACACACATATATATATATATATATGCCGTTTGCATGCAGAGTTAAAACGTATAGCCCGTGGATCGTAGGTGTAATGTGCGCGGGGTTTGACATAACCCACAGTTTTTGCATATTACATGTGACCCTAATTCAAAGCATGGGGAAGTTATACAACGGATTAACCACCTTTTACTTTGCATACGGTCACATGCGCCATACACCCAGGTGTCGAGGCCGTTAGGGGCTGGCGCGCCCTTAACTGTTCTATGTTTTGCACTGTTGGCGCGGTTGCACCCGGTGCTGAGTTTTTGCGCTTAAATGAGCGTGTGAGCCAGGTTCAAGGAAGTGGGGTGTGAATTGTAGAACCAGAGACAACAAGCTTGAAGAGGGAGACTTCCAGGAGGCCTAAATTCTTCATTTGTCAACCGATTGAGGTGCCGAAAGAGCCCAGACAGGGGTTTTGGGATGCTGGGAAGCCATTGGAGTAGTCGGTTTGTCAGTTTGAGCATCGTAAGACATATTTTTGAGCACTTTGAGCAATTAATAATAATAAACCATTGGAAGCTGGACCAGGAGATGTAGCCCATAAGAGGGGTGAACTCCTTTATCAAATTGTTGTGTTTATGTGCTTATGTTCAATGATTATGCTGCTGTCTATGTGTAA
>ML814005.1:184064-214844 GCA_009831015.1 Picea engelmannii | reverse complement strand
GAATTTGGTATGCAGGTTGAAGAAGAGCTTATATGGCCTAGAGAAAGCTCCAAGGCAGTGGTGTCTAAAGTTTGATAGGTTTATGATAGAACAAGGTTATAATAGATGTCATTTTGATCACTGTGTTTATTTTAAAAGGCTAGAAAATGGAAGCTATATTATGTTGCTATTGTATGTAGATGACATGCTTGTTGCAGGGTCTAATATGCAAGATATAAATGTGCTCAAGAAGCAATTAGCCAATTCATTTGCGATGAAGGATTTGGGTGTTGCAAAGAAAATCCTTGGTATGAGAATAACAAGAGATAGAAAAAATCGCAAACTGACATTGTCTCAAGGTGAGTACACAGAGAAGGTGTTGGAGAGGTTTAGAATGTAGAATGCAAAACTAGTTAGTACACCTTTGGACAACCATTTCAAATTAACTAAGGAAATGTGTCCCAAGACACAGGAGGAGATAGAATACATCTCCAGGGTCCCATATTCATCAGCAGTTGGCAGCTTGATGTATGCAATGGTTTGCACAAGACCAGATATTGCACATGCAGTGGGAGTTGTGAGAAGGTATATGAACAATCTAGGTAAAGAACATTGGGAGGCAGTAAAGTGGATTCTCAAGTATTTGAGAGGTACTACTACACATGCATTATGTTTTGGAGGGTCAAACACTTTTCTACAGGGATATGTTGATTCAGATATGGCAGGTGATAAAGACAGCAGGATGAGAACCACAGGGTATGTTTTTACTATAGGTGGAACAACAGTAAGTTGGATTTCGAAACTGCAAAAGGTTGTTGCAGTTTCAACAATAGAGGCAGAGTATGTTTCTATTACAGAGGCTAGTAAAGAGATGATTTGGTTACAAAGGTTTATGGAGGAATTGGGAAAGAAGTAGGAGAACAACAGATTGTACTGTGACAGTCATAGTGCCATTCACCTTGCAAAGAACTCAGCCTTCCATTCGAATACTAAGCATATATAGTTGAGGTACCACTTCATATGATCTGCCTTGGAAGATGGACAATTAAAGCTGGAAAAGATACACACTAGCCAGAATCAAGACATGTTAACAAGGGGAGTAACCAGGGAGAAACCGAGTTCTTGCTCAGTTTCAGTTGGTCTTCAAGAATGAAGATGAAGATGAGAAATTTGCCAGGTCCAAGAAGGTTCAGAGTCCAATATATATAGCAGTGATGGAGTTGTTGAGATCAGTCTCCAAGTGGGAGATTATTGGTTGTGGAGCCTGATTATCTTCCTTATTTAGAGGTCTTTTACTTTCAGCCATGTTTATACCCCACAAAGTATTTACACCCAAAAAGTATGTACACTCTTCCATGCGGGGGAGTGCAGAAGGGGGTACCCCCTCTGCGGGGTCCGGGGGAGCTATCCCCTTGGCTAGGGGCAAGCGGGCCCCCAGCAAGGGTTCGGGGGCGAAGCCCCCGAAGCAAAAATTTCCTTGTAAAAGTATATTGTAATTTCATTATAAATATGGACCGTTCATTATAAGGTCCCAGATCTAACGATAGAGATTATGTTAGGGTTTTTTTCCCTAGAAGGAAACCCTCTTTTATGAGGAAAATGTATTGCGGCTATGTATGTTGGTGAGTATTGTATTTTGAGAGAGGAGACTGTGACAGAAAGAAGAGGAAGTTACAACAGGTTTTGCTATAGGTTGTATCCCTTCATTTTTCTAGATAATAATAAAAAAAGGACTTGGCAATTTCTTTGGTGGACGTAGCCCACACTGGGTGAACCACGTAAATCTGTGTCTCTCTTGTATTGTGTATCTTCTGTGTTTTGTTTTCGCATTTGTTTTATTTTATTGCTCCACGGTCCTGTTTTTCTAACAAAAACGTGGTTGGACATGTTTGTCGTATTGGGATTTGAAGCGTTTCTTCTGGGTTTCAATAACCAAGGTGGCATCATGACGGGTTTTGTCTAATTGCATCAGATACAATAGAAATTCTTCCTTGGAAAAAGTGTTTGGGAGAAGTTCAATGGCTAGCTTCAAAGATGGGATCTCACATTCAATCGGTAGGACAAGTTTGATACCATACACCAACTGAAAAGGTGTAAATCCCATGGCAGACTTCACAGATGTCTAATAGGCCCATAATGATGAAAACAACATCGTGTGCCAACTTGTCTTGTGAATTCTTATTATCGATCGAACCATAGTGATAAGAACCTTGTTTATTGCTTCAACTTGGCCATTGGCCCGTGGATAGTAGGGGGTTGATTTTTCATGCCGAAGACCCAACTTTTTGATAAGCTCCGACATCATGAAATTTCAAAAATGGCTACCATGATCAGTGACGATAGCTTGCGGGATTCCAAATCACGTGATGATATGATTGAATATGAATAGGGCTGTAGTTTTTCTAGTATTATCGAATGTAGGCATCGCCTCAACCCATTTCATGAAATAATCCATGGCTATGACGATGTATCCATGCACCCCATCCAAGTGAGGGTTACATTTCATGAAATAAATGCCCCATTTTGCGAAAGGTCCAACGAAAACTACAGGGTGTAAAGGAGTGGGATGAGATCTGATCTTGTTATTGTACGTTTGACAAGCATGACACTTCTGGATGATAGTTATACGGTATTTAAACAAAGAAGGACAGAAGTACCCTGCTTGTAAGATCTTTTGGGCAGTGGAATACCCAGACATATGACCACCGCATGCTCCAGAGTGGCAGTCATTCAAAGCTTTCTCAGCCTCATCAAAGGTGAGACAGGGTCGAAAAATAGAGTCAACACCACAATGATAGAGAGTGTCACCGAGAATTATGTATTTACGGGCTTGATACCATATGCGACGACGGTCTGTACTAGAGAGGGCGGCTTGGAAAGTTTGAGTCTAGACATAAATGATAATATATCCATACCAACCGTCATTAGAACTAATAAGAAAAAGGGATTCATCAGGTAAGGAATCCTCTGCCACATTTTTTGTCTCAGCGGACGGAAGGTCACATATTAATTCAGAAAATACCAAAGATTTCTTAGTCTTGGTGCATTCAAACTCTAAGTTGAACTCCTGGAGAATTAATATCCATTTGGAGTACTTTCCCCCTAGCAATTGGCATGTAAGGATATGCTACATGTGATTGCAATCAGAAATAGCAGTGGTCTTGTGTAGTAGGATATAGTGACAAAAACATTGGACAGCTTGAACAGCTTCCAAGGCTAGTTTTTCCACATGTAGGTATTTGGCCTCGATAGTCATGAGACTCCGACTCAAATAATAAATTACATGTTCATTGTGCGAATCATCCTCTTGGACTAAAACCATGGCAATGGTAGAGTCTAAAGTGGCGAGGTAGAGGAAATAGTCTTGACTATAATATGGTGGGAAAAGCATTGGTGTTCATGTTAGGGAAGGTTTCAAAGCTTCAAAGGATTTGTTGGCAGTCTTGTCCCATATGAATCTATAACCCTTACTCAACAGTCGAGTAAATCCTAGTGTTAAATCAGTGTAGTTGGGAATGAATCGATGCAAAAAGTTTTCCTTCCCTTACAAACTTTGGAGATGGCGTAAAGTAGAAGGAGGAGGTAGATTAAGGATGGCCTTAACCTTTAAAGGATCCACCCTAATTCCATGAAGTGACACAATAAAACCCAAAATTTGGTCGGACTCCACACAAAAAACACATTTTTGTGGGTTTAAACATGTGTGGTAGTAACGAGAACAAAGAAAAATGGCTCAGAGATAGGCCGGGTGATCTTGGCGGCGCATAGAATGGGCCGATAGATCATTGATATATGGTTGTATGATGTGCTTGATATTGTGAAAAGCATAATACATGGCACGTTGAAAAGTCACACCAGCATTCTTCAAACCAAAAGGTATTTTTCGATAGGAGAAGGTACCCCAAGGGCAAATGAAAGTAGTTTTGTGTTGATCCTCAGGTAAAATGTTGATCTGATTATAGTCAGAGAAATTTTCCATTAATGAGAAGATTTCACTCCTGGCACAATCGTCGACGATCTAGTCAATGAAGGGGGTTCGAAATTTGTCCTTGGGACAAGCTTTATTAATGTCCCTATAATCGATGCATACACAGATCGTGCCTTGTTTTTTATTAACCAGAACTATATTAGATACCCAATCAGTTAAAGCCACAGGATAGATAAAACCATCCTTGAGAAGTTTTTCAACTTCGAGTTTGATAGCGGCGGCTTTACGGGGGTGGACTGGGCAAAGTATCTATCGAATGGGTTTAGTGTCCGAATATGTCTTAATTTCATGTACAACGATATCGAGGTCAATACCCGACATCTCTTCGTAGCTCCAAGCGAAAACGTCATGAAAATCTTGAAAAATATATTTAAAAGTGACGACTTCATTATTGGAACAAGTGGCTCCGATGTGAACATTTTCAACAACTATAGGTTTAAAGGATATGCCAAGAGGAATGGTGGGTGAAATGTTACTCAAGTTCCCTTCATATAACACATCGTGTGTGGACTCTGGAATAGAATAAATGACAACAACGGTCGACAGAGTCAAAATCCGTTGGTAACTCTCTAAGGTGTGTTGTTCTAGGAAGAGAATGGAATGATGATGTCCATCATCCTAGGGGGTGTATTCCATAGACATAACATACATAATCATGTCGTCGGTGGGAAAAATCACGTGAAATGAATCAAGAGATGAATCACAAAGAGAGGGAGTGGAAGGGGTTGTCGATTGAATGGTTTGATAAGCCGACTCAACCGGACTTAAAAGAATTTGCTCACCATAGTAGAGATAATCACCGGGGCTAGGTACTATCCACGGGTCATGAGACGGGGGGGTTTCATGAACAGAGGTGGAAATCATGTTGATTGAGGCAACCAAAGGAGGTGGAATATCGGGTGGTGGGATTGGGAAGTTACCCATCAAATTTGAATCTTTTAGTAGACCCACACTGACATTATCATACCCAGGAGGTGTCTTCGAAATAAAGGGTACGTTGCTATTACGGGAATCATAGTTGAAAAAGGCCAACTGGTCTACAGTAATGACTTTTCCATGGTGTGGAAAACGTACTACACAGAAAAGGTTAGACACAACTACGTGCATAGAATCAATCCAACTACGACCAAGTAAGAGGTTATAATCGAGAGGTGCATCAAAGACCTCAAATTTGACATTGACCAATTTGCCTTCCAACGTAATAGACAACAAAGGAAGTACACTGTAGGTTTTAAAGCCAGAGCCATTTAATTCCTTAAGTGTGTTTTTTGATTCAGTTAGGGGAGGAGAGCCAATGGCTTTCCAAAAGGAAACAAACATTACACACGTCGAGGCACCCTCGTCAATAATGGTTCTATAGATATTCTTATTCTTGACAACAACTTGTATCTGAAATGCTAGCTGAGGGGGTAGCCTTGGAATGTGATCTTCTAGGTAAAAAATTATCGAATTCATATCCATAGGATCAATTCCACCAATAGCCTTTAACAATGCATTCTGTTGAGCGGGGAAACTTTGAAGGACTTCGAGAGCTGACATCATGAAGGGTGCTTGTGCAAGTTCTTCTACAATACTATAGTTATGAGCAACACACGCATGAGGATTAAAGGCAGACTTTGGAACAAAGCCCTTTGGAGGAGGGCGGAGAACTGTATCGAGACCTGGTCATTCAAGATGAAGAGGATCGTTGGGAGGTGAAGTTGAGGGAGGCGGTTGAACCAACGAAGGTGGTATATCATCAAATTTCTCCTTTGAGGGAGAGTAATCTTTGGCCCGAGTAGTAAGTGTAACGTTATTATTTTTTGAATCACTAGTACACATAAGGACATAGGACGTAGTGGAAGGGGAAGGTTGACCATGAATGACCAATTGGGCCTACTGTTGAGAAGGAAAATTTTGGGACAAAACAACAGGTGTGGGAGGCTTCACGGTGCCTTGAAGGAACTTAGTGACCTCGACATGTCTTGGACAATCTTTCGTGTAGTGATTATCACCACATATAAGGAAAGGATATCGAGGTTTGCGTTTATATTTATCATCAACATGTTGCATTTTGTCTTTCTCAGATTGCGGATTATTATTTTTATCCTCCTTATTCTTACCGTTTCCTTTTTTAGATTTATTTTTGATGGCAGGGGTATATTGAACGAAGTTAACCTCAGAAGTTTTTTCGGTGGAAGGAGTAGGAGTCGGAGCACTTTGAACATTAGAAGTAGTAGATTTTGGACTGGTGTGAGAGGCTTGTGTAGATTGAGGTTGAGCATGGAAGTTTCTAATCACACCATCAATCGCATGAGAAGAAGTAGGGGTAGTTGAGGTAGTGGTGGTATAAGGATGAGGAACATCAGGGAGAAAGTCGTAAAGAGTGCCCGTTTGCGAATAAATGAGAACTAGGTATTGAGCACGATTGATCGCCTACTCTTCAATGACAACTCCACCCATGGAAATGTCCTGAGAGATTTTATTCACGAATGATTTGGTGAACCATTCTGCTAATAAATGATCAGGAAGGTCGATTTTGATCAAGCATCGTCTTCTTCACCACTCATGGATGTGATTAGAAATATGAGTAGCCAAATTTTGCTTAAAGGAACTCAAAATCTTGGTTCATGTTTCATAGTGGATTGGAAATTGGTAATGTGTGAGGAAATCCATGGATAGGGTATTAAAGTCGATGAATAAGCCTTGTGGTAATTCTATATACCACTTTGTAGCTGAACCCGTAAGAGTTCATTGGAAGAGTCGTAACCGAATGGAGTCATCCATCAAAGAGTTGGACAAACACCAAAGGTGAAAAGTCATAACATGGTTGTTTGGATATTCTCCCAGTTTTCCGTCAAATTTGGGAATGTTAGATGGTAGCTTGGACGATATAATGGGCCAATGGGGAGAATGTAGGATAGGGTCATTCAAGATTCTATACAAGTCGGGTAGATACAAAGTGGCTAAAAAGGGTAACTATCTATTCACGTGAGGTTACTGGTGAATTTGGGGAGGGAGTCCCGTCAGTATACTAGTAGGAATGTAAGCAGTCTTCATGTGAGGCAAAGGTCCTAATAGATTCAGATGTGAGTGTGGAGGCATGTATCCCATAAGGTTGTACTGATTAGGGATGTTCCATTGGAAAGGGACACTAGAATGAACGTTTGAACCCCAAATGGGATTGGAAGAACCGAGATATGACTGGCCCAAACTAGGGGGTATGAAAGAGCTAACTTGTGGTTGTTTCCCCCCAGACGATTGTGGATTTCCTTGGATGAGAAGGTTCCAATACTGGGCTAGTGATCCTGGTATGTTCTGTCCATAGGGTGGGTTATAACCTCCAAGCGGGGGTTGTCCTCCAAATGAGGATTGTTTCCCAATTTAAGTTTGACCCCCAAACTGAGTTTTCCCCCCAGGGTTATATTGGCCTCCAACGGGAATCTGATAACTAGAAGTGAATGACCTATTAGTGCCTCAAATTGGATTGGAGCCACTTGGGCCAGATCCTCCCATAAAAGGTGGATAAGACCCTCCGGAGATGACATGGGAAGGTGTCGGAATGAAACCAGAAGCAACATTGTACCCAGGAGGAATGAAAATTCTAGAAACTCTGGATGGAACCTGGGTAGGAATGGGGATAGAATTATTCAAAGCATTATACCCAGGAGGAAGTGACGGGATAGGTCTAGACGAAAGTTGTGTACCAATGGGAGCTTGGGTAACCACTGTATTCTCGGTGGGAATAGTCGTAGCACGTGGGACCATTGTAGAATGGGCCATCTGGAGAGAATTAATTGAGTGAGGACCAACTGACTGTGTGTTTGAAACAATGGGGATATAGCTAGTTGTACTAGCAAAGTGATCTAGAGGTATCGTGTAGGTAACAAAAGTTTTGGGCAGTTCAGAGATGACAGGTATATCATCACCTACCCCTGAGCTGTAAAGGTCCCGCATTGTGCGAGGTGGGATTCTAAATATGTCGGTAGTCTAAAGAGGATCCTCGACTGCAGGGACTGAATGGGATCCGTTCGGTATTACAAAAGTGTCAACAACAAGTTCTTCGAAGGAATTGAGTTGGACAACACTTCTCTCGTATCCAGAAGGAATGCAGAAAGCCTCTAGAGAATCAGAAACGATTTAGAAAATTTCTAAAGAGGCGGAACCTTCCTCTTGCGAGGTTACAGTGTCCTGGACCTCACTCTGTTGAGGAGAGCCCTTCGGTGAATGAGGGGGTAGAGGGAGATAATCCTCCATATTTTCCGGAGGAAGTCCCTGGACCCTACGTGAATGACGTGGAGGGTCGATGTTGGTTGAGCCAAATATTTTATGCAAGAAATCTATGGCCAATTATGAAAACAAACAAAACTCGCTAATAAAAATCTAGGAATCAAACCAAACAAAAAAACTTTCCTACTTCGAATTCACTAGTTGGTGGTGAAATCCAATGTCGCGAAGTCAAGGCAAGAAGGGGTTGGGATAGAGCGGGTGGAAAATTTACGTTGACTACCTGCTTAATGGACTTACACCCTGGTGCAAGTTCCCACACATAATCGTGGGTATACCCTCCAAGGAGTCCGAGTGAGTCTGGCCAATATAGATTCCAGGTACCGTGAAGAATTTCCCCTCCACAGTCTCCTGATGTAAGACCTTAAGAATATAGGCAACTAAGGCTACCAAGAACAACAATGATGCCTGGGGAAACAGTCGATAGTCCGATCCATGCACAAAGGCAGTGTATCTAGCCCGAAATCAACTTGAGAGGCTTCCACTCATCATCATGGTTATACCTTTCAAGTGAACCCCATAATATGAACAATCTCTACACCGAGACCAAAAAAGCAGGGTGAGTAACTCTGCTAGTCTCAATGTGACCTCATGTTTGACCCTTGTGTGAGAAGGGCTTCCCAGGACAAAATATTGCAAATGGATTTGAACACTCCCTATCACAAGATGCTATTGTGTGTTTTTTTCTTTGGAGAGTGTGTCTCACAACCTATTCCAAAGATCTAGCCTAGCTAATGTTGGTGTAAAAGATCCCTAGAAAATAAAAGTTACTAATTGAGTTTTAGAGTTCACAATGTTTTTTAGAAGCTGTTGTTTACTCAAGAGGGAGACGGAAATGAAACCAATGTTTTGGAAGACCTTGACCCAATAATATGCAAATAAAGATGAATGATGCAATATTTCGTTCAATAAATTCTATATACAACGGGGAGAAGGTATTTTTCTGGAATGATGTAATCTAGGAAATGTACTTTGTTTTTCTTGAATGAACACAATTGTAAACAACCATAAACAATGATATTTTTCAATTTTCTCTTCTTAAAAACAAATTCTTTGAATGCAAAAAACTTTATTATGTATGATTACTTTAAAAGAATAAGTGATGTTAAGTCTTCCTTTCCAAAACCAAAATAGAGATATAATGAAGAAAGGATAAGTAATAAAAAAAAATTGATACACTCAACAAGCTCCCAAATCAAACTTTCAATGAAGATAAAAGTAAAAATGACAAGAAAGTGTTTCATCAAATGAAAATGAAAAATGACTTTCTAGTCAACAAACAATCCATAAAATGTAATCAATCCAAAGATTTAAATCCAATCAAAAGACTTTTAATCAATCAAGCACTTAGATGCAAAATCAAAGATTATATCCTTGTTGATAAAAATCAAAAGGTAAAACTGGAAAAATGACTAAGAAAGGTGTTCGATCTCCAAAAACCAATCAAAAACAAGTTTCAAACTCAGAAATCAGTCAAATACTGGCATTAAAAGTTCCTCCCAGCTATCTAAAGCAAAACTGGACATCAAAAGATGACAGGACCCAAACCAAAAAAAAATTACAGACGCCGCCGCAGCCTAGAAGTAGGTTACAGTGCGAAAATCAAAGGTTTTCATAGGATAGCTATGGGTATATCGTGGAAAGTCCACACTGGGATAAGCAGTGAGGGTGCATAAATCAAAAGTTTCTGTAGGTTGTGTATGGGTACAGTGTGGATGTGTCTGTAAACAAGAGAAATTTGGAAAGAGGACAAAGGGCCTAAGTGAAATTTCAAATCCAGAGAGTCTTGATAGATGCCCCACAAAATCAGAGACTAAAATAAAGTGAAAAAGGGTAGGCTAAAAGAAAATGGCCAACAAAAAACCACAAACAAGTCGTATCCCCAGTGGAGTCACCAATTTTGTTATTAGATAAATTGATGAATGCAGACATAAACTAATCTCCCTAGATCCACCTAGATCTATAACAAAACATGACAGGACATGACGCTTTCACTAATTTACAATCATTGAATTTACTACCAAAGAAAGAATGGATGACATACCTTTATATATCACTTCCTTATATATTTGTTGTCCCTGCTTCACTCTGGTGCTCTTGTGAGATCAAATCTGCAATGACACAAACAAACCAAAGTGAAAGAAACAAAAGTATATTCGACGAAAAATTAAACATGTGATCAACGAGTAACATGTGATCAAAGAAACATGCCACCATATTATATTAAGTAAAAGTGGAAGATACAACCAAACTGCCTTGATGTCGCAAGTTCCCTTTCAGTGGTCCTTTGTTCCAACACACACATACACTTTCTCCGAATTTGTATGAAGATGGTCCACAAAATCTTGATGGACAAATGGAGACCTCAAGCATCAGTTGCAACTGGATCCTTCACACATTCTTCAGCTTATTCTTTCAACAATTATTTGCTCAATATTTCTTAACCTTTTCCATGAGAAACCTATCATTATATAGGAGAAGGAGAAGTGGTTAAAGAGATGAGGATCATCCCACCAAATTAGATAAGCCAGTAGGATCACAATCATACGGATGCCACCTCACATTCTAGAAGATCCTCCTTCTAGAATCTTCGTGAACTTATTTCTTATTTTAGTTTTCAAACATCGTCACACCCTGCCTATATAGCAGCCTATGGAAACCCCGTAGGCCAGGTATAGAGCAGCATGCAGAAAACAATTATTTCCGCACTGTGTATTACTCCTAGCCTATAGACTTCTTCTAAAAACAAGTCTTGTAGAGGAAGAAATTAGTTATTTTTCTCATGCAAAAGATCCTTTTGAGAGCTTGAACACATGCTTGTAGAATCATCACTAGGGTGACCAAAATAATGTGTAACAAAGAGGCTAGGTTTAGGATCATAAAAATAAATGATGTAGGTTCATGAACTAACAAGTGGCTTATTGATTATGGAGCATCTTATCATGTGGCTACAGATAAATCCATATGTGTTTCTCTAAATGAGTGTAACATTGTAGGGACCTTGTTTTGATGTATTTGGTACAATCTACATGACTTTGTCTTGAATAGTTTCCTTACCATTTGCCATCCTATTACCTTATAATGACATATATTTTACCATTTTTCCTAGAAAACACATTTTTGACTCAAAGGTAATTATCCTAGCTTAAGTATTTTATTTTCCTTTTTTTAATGAATGAAATGTGTTTAATTTCTCAAGTTGATGAGGTTACTGGAATTTTCCTGTAGTATGTTGAACAAGTCCTGTAACTACCTCGACATTCAGGATATTAACCAAACGTTCCAGTTGATTCGAAAATATGGGTTATGTGGGTAAATGGGTACACATGGACCTCTACCATCCAATTTGGCGAACATTACACCAACAAGAATGATATTCCTGGACAAGGCTTCAACCAATTCCTATAGCGCGTATGATTATGTTGTGATTTCATGCCTTCGATCATGAAATTGTAATGAAATGACTTATTATGTAATTATTTTGTTCGATGGGTTTGTCTGAATATAATATTGTAATGTACCGACTATCCTTAGTCAATTGTATGGGATTGGATGTCTAAAGAACTATTAGTTTTGATTTGAATCTCATTGTATAAATATCAAGGGAATTTGTGCCTGAAGATACAAAATGATAAAAATATTAAGAAGGTAGAAAGACCAAACTTTGTTCAACATATATGTACTCTATTGGTTATGGAATATAATACTGGTTTATGTGCATTTATATGTTGAGTTCCCGAGTTTGTAAGTGTGTAGAGGTCATACTTCCGAGGTAAGGCAGGGCCCTCTAGTTAGTTTTATTTATTTTCTGCAGTAGAATTAATTGTGATTTTATTACTGATATAAATTCATTAAGTTCGATTCTTGTAGACAATTTCATAAAATTATGCAATGAGGTTATTCAATTGATGTTGTAGTTTTATTCTATAGTTCAACTAATGCTTGTGAGAACATGAGTTTCATGCTTGATTTCCTAACATTAATTGGTGATTTTATGAACAAAGTATTGTGAGAGTTGTAGAATGATGCAATTGATGATCACCAATCTTCACTAGATGATAACTTCCCATTACATATATCTTTTCAACATGTATTAGTTTTTTATTCTATTGCATATGTTTTAGTTGGAGGTTTTCAATATAACTGACAAAGTGGATCCAAATGAGTATCGTTGGATATAAAAATAAATATCCAACCTACAATTCTACCTTAGAATATCCAATATTAGATGAGAAACTAGTTATTTTATTTTATATATTATTATAATGGAGTGTCTTTGAGATTTTTTTGCATATATTATGTCTGGTGCTTTGTAAGTTTACAAACACATATTGATAATTAATGTACCAAATTATTATCATTTAATTCACTTGCCATTTTGGTGTTGTTTCCAGGGAAGCGCTAAAGGAGCTAATCTCAAGAGAATGTGCATTTGTTTTCTTTTAGTTTTTGTTGGACCAACATTTTTTACTCCAAAGGTGAAAGTAGTAGGATGGGAGGTGAAATCCTATTCAAAATACTCTAGTGAGTCTCCACAAGCCCTGGTCAAGTTGGGAATTTTGGTAGTTTTAATTTCGTGAATGATAAAGACCAGATGAATAATCCTAAGTGAACTAGAGGTAAAAAGCATGAAAAGAATCCCAATCCTATCAACCCATCTAATCGTGTTGCAAGTGCCACCCATTCTACTAACCCCTTAGCAGGAATGGATAGAGGAGAAACTTCAATAATAAGATTTGAGGGACATAAGAGAGTTCCTATACTTGATTCAGTCAAGGAGGATATTCCCACAACGGAAGCAATGCTTACTCCTCTATTGAAGGGAAATTTGACATTGAATTCCAAAACAATCTAATTCAAGACCCAGGGATAGTGGAAACAACCTCTGAAGCCTTTGTAGCACAAGAAAAAACTCTTTTTTTTGTACAAGATGGAAGATGATTAATTAATAGGAAACAAGCATGAGGAGACAGTCACTTTTTAATTCCCTATCAAAGATCCTGGTGGAGCAACAAAAATGAAGAACATTCCCCCATTTTATCTACCAAATTTCCATGGATCGGATAGTGAATACCCCGATGAGTTCTTATTGGAGTTTGATGAGATTTGTAGGAGCTATGATTACTCTAATACAACCTATAATTTAAAAATGTTTCCTACCACCTTGAAGGGTGCAACCCTCCGATGGTTTACGAGACTTGGTGGGGATAGCATTTGAACTTGGGATGAGATGAATAAAGAATTTTTTAAGAAATATCAAGACTATTGCAAGGAAAGAGAACATAGAGAATAAATCTTCAAAATGACGTAAAAAGAGGATGAAATTTTGGAAGACTACATGGAGCAATTTCAGTATAACCTTCAAATGTCCAAACAAAGCTGGTCGAGAACGAAAAATAATGAGAACAATTATTCTAATAGGAATAAGGGATGAGTTCTTAGAAGTTCTCAATATTATGGGATCAGGAGATGTTTCCCAACTGTCACATGATGAGGTCTATGATTTATGTAGGCAATATTCAAGAGGAAACTCTAATATTGGTAGAAGCTCCAAATATGCCACCTCCATGGTCACAAAATTTGTTGCATGAACATGGATCACAAAGGATAAAATTGGTAATATGTTTGAAAATTTTAAAATTGATATTCTCATCTCTTTACATTCACAATTGGATGTTTTGTAGGTTAAGAAGAAGGAATCATTAGAAAAATCTTTGTTTATATTCTTCCCTAAATTCCATGAGAAGCACCCTTGGAAGGAGTGTCCACGGGACAATGTTGAATTTTGTGGCATTTGTGAGGAGTCCCATGCCACCAAGGACTGTCCTTTCTTAACAAGAATCAAGGAAATATATTTAGGAGATAAAGGAGCCTCAATTTCACTATATGTGATGGCACCACAAAATCCATGACAAAGAATACCTTCATGTATAATGGCTCAAAACCATGCATCTCAATTTCCTTACTCTCATAATCATATGTGGAAAAATCCCATGACATGGTAATATTGGCCACCTCATCCCGATCCATAACATAATTGGCAGTAAGGTTGGCATGGTCCATCCTATGATGGATCAACTACCTTTGATTATCCTCCACCACCACCATATGCATACCCCTCACAAGCTCCTCAGCGTCAAATCAATCAACCACAACAAATTTCATTACCAGCTCCTCAAAACCCTCCATGTCCAACCCAAATTCCTGCCCAGCCTAATCCAAATCCTAATAACAATAATCCACTTCAAGGCATGTATGGGACTAATCTGCAAACCATTCTCACATATTCTATCACACATGTATCATTGCAGGAAATCCACTTGAGGTATGGGAAATTTCTTAACACAAAAACCTCAACGATTGTCCAAGGAAGCGAAGAGGAAGAGACTCCTATCCAGTCTGAAAATTTTCAAACAACATCACTGTTACCATCTCAATATTAGAGTCAGTCTCAAGTTCAAAAAACCCCACAATAATGTTCTTAGAAGGAACAATTAGTTTGGCATGATCAACCTCCTTTTCTAGAGAGGTGGGCATTGAAAAAACCAATTATAACTTCTAAGTTCGATTTGGTGTCAAAACTAAAAAATATTTGTATTAAGATACCCCTAATACAAGCAATAAAGGACATATCCATATACACTAAAATAATTATATATTTATGAATTAAAAATCCTAGTAGATGAGAAAAGGACCCCCCCAACCATCCAATTTGTAGGGAAATTAGAAAGCCTTATGTCCATTGAAATCATTGCAGAAAAATACATAGATTTTAGGAATATTGTAGTCATAGTACTTATCAATAAGGCTCCCATTGCGGACACCTTAATCGACTTCAGTGTGGCTATAAATGTAATGACATTATAAACACTAAATCAATTGGGACTTCATAATCTCCTCCCTACACCCACTGTGTTTGAATTAGATGATTGATCCAAACTTAAGCTAAAGGGTATTTTAGAAGATGTGATCATCTCGTTGGACTCATGGGAGTACCCAATAGACTTCTATGTTATACAACCCAAAACCAATCTGGTTGGGAACCTTTCAATCCTCAGGAGACTATGGTTGGCCACAACTGATGCTTTCATCATTTATAGGTTTGGGAATATGAGAATTATACATGGCACTAAGACATCCAAACAAATTACCCTATACCCCCCTACTAGACCAACAACTGAAATTGAATGCACATAATGGTTTGATGAATACAACAATGATGAAATTTTTCAACCTATTCTTACTATCACACAAGACATGATATTTAAGGACGATATTGACGAGAATCTGATTAGAAAGTACATTACTAATCCAAATCTCCTACAATATTTTGGGGGGAAGTCATCATCTCACATTTAATCGTCCATTGATTGTCTTCTTGAATGAAATTTTCAAGAGAATTGCACTGAAGAAGAACTATCCTCTTCCTTTTCATCAATATTTCCTATACACTCAATTTCAAAATCTGATTATAATATTGTTGAAGTTTTTCCTAAGAAAACATTAAACATAAATTTTTCCTTAGACAGTACACAAGAAGGGAAATCAATCTAGGTTTTAAGAAATTTTGCAAATACCTTTGCATGGGAATATACCGATAAGAAAGGAATTCACCTAGACACATGCATCCATCACATATATATTCATAAATATTCCACTCCTATCATATAGCCACAGATAAAAATGAATCCATCCTTGAGGGAAATAGCAAAATACAAACCGCAAAAACTTTTAAATGTCGGTTTCATTTATCCCATATCGAAAAACCAATGGGTGTAACCATTAGTGATCATTCCTAAAAAGAATGGGAAATGGAAGGTATGAATAAACTATAGGTATTTAAACAAGGACACCCTAAAACATCATTTCCCCTACCTTTTATTGACCAGGTCTTGAAAACACTAGCCGAAAGAAAACACTTTTCTTTTCTAGATGGGTTCAATGGATATAACTAGATTTGGATTGCTCTACAAGACTAGGAAAAGACAACTTTTACATGTCCTCGGGGGAAATATGCCTACAAGGTACTATCCTTTGGTTTGTGCAATGCACCAACCACATTTCAACGGGTGATAATTGGTATTTTTTGCTGATTTTTTACACGATTGTATGGAAATATATATGGATCACTTTACTATGATAGGTGATTCTTTTGATGAAGATTTAATTAATCTTTATTTTTTTTTAGAATATGTAGAGAGACAAATCTTGCACTAAGCAATGAGAAATGTTTTATGATAATGACTGGAGGAATTGTATTAGGTCACCATGTGCCAACTACAGGAACAAAGGTAGATCCAGCCAAAATAAAAGTAATTTTCAACACGCAACCTCCAACTAATCAAAAGGGAGTCCAAATATTCTTGGGTCATTTAGGATACTATCATCGGTTTGTAGAAATTTTTACAAACATAGCCCTTCCCCTATTCAAATTGCTTGCAAAAGATGTTGAATTATGTTGGAACAATGAATGTCAACATGTCTTTGATATACTCGGGGAAAATATCTCCTCGGTCCCAATATTGAGAGGAACAAATTGGAGCCTTCCATTCCATATCTCGACAGATGCATTAGATTCAACCATAAGAGTTGTATTGGTTCAAAAGGAAAATATATTAAATTATGTTATTTATTGCATAAGTAAGAATTTAACTCCAGCTGAATTAAATTACATCGTGATTGAAAAAGTGTTTATTGCATTCGTTTGTGAAATTAATAAATTTGGGAATTACATCATAGGGTATGAAGTATTTATTCATACTAACCACTCTACCATTAGGTACTTGATGAACAAGCCTATTATGAATGGTAGGATCACCAAATGAATGTTTCTACTGTAAGAATTCAACATCAATGACGTGGACCGTTCGGGTAAGGAAAATCAAGTAGAAAACTTCCTCTCTAGGCTTGATAATAAAGGAGAGAACATTCATGTTGATGACAATTTTCTGAATGAAAATGTATTTTCTATATCTACTAATTCACCATGGTTCACAGACATAGCCAATTATCTTACTACAAGAAAAATTCCACCTCACATCTCACCCAAGGAAAAGAAAAGGGTTGTCAAAATGAGTTCTCCATACTCCTGGATTAAGGGAGATATCTTTTACACTGCTCTTGATTTGATTATTTGTAGATGTGTGAGAGAAGATGAAATGTTAAACATCGTAAAAGAGTTCCATGATGAACCTTACGGGGGGGACTTCGCAAATAGATTGATAGCCTAAAATATCCTCCATTTTTTATACTTTTGGCCTGCTCTCTTTCGATATTTCAAGAAGTATGTCTGGGGATGTGATAGTTTCCAAAGGATGGGTTGTCCAGTTCAAGTAGATGAGATTCCACTTCATCCACAAGTCCTTATCGGACCCTTTGAAAAATGGGCCTTGGACTTCATAGGGACAATCAACCCCCCATCCAAAGGTAGGAAGTACATTCTAGTCTGCATCGATTATGTTATGAAATGGGTGGAAGAAAATGATTTATTTAGAGAAACAAAAAGATCAGTAGTGGATTTCCTGTTTGAAGATATTATTACTTGTTTTAGGGTACCTAGAGAAATTTTTACTGACCAAGGAACTTAGTTTACATATATATTAGTGATGGAAATTACTCAAAATTATCTCATTAAGAACAAGAAATATTTCCCATATCACCCACATGCGGAATCAACAAATAAGGTTTTGGAAGGAATTCTCACAAAGACAATACAACTACACAAGAAGGATTGGGAAGAAAGACTTATAGAATCCTTATGGGATTATAGGAAAACATGGATGAGTACTAATGGTTTTTCCCCATATGAGTTAGTGTATGGGAAACATGTTCTTCCTCCCATAGAATTTCAAATCAAAACCTTTTGAATGGAAGAAGAATTGGGGATGGATTTGATTGAGGCACATAAGGAAATAATTTCTAAACTCAATGAGTTGGATGAAATGTGTCATGAATCCTTCCATCATACTGGTCTCATCCAAAAATAAAGGGCAAAGTGGCATGACAGATTCATTAAGAAGAAACAATTCAAGGTAGGTAACTGGGCACTTTTGTTCGATTCCATCTTTAAGGACTTCAAGGGGAAGTTTAACACCCATTGGCTTGGACCCTATGAGATTGAAGTTTTCTTCAATAATGTATCTATTAATATTAAATCTATAGATGACAAAAAGGTCTCCCTCTTGGTTAATGGGAATAGGATTAAGTTATATCAAAATCCCAAATCCAAGGGGGAGTTTGTGAAGGATATCATGGAGAAAGATGAAATGTAGATGGTAGATGAAGGGGTTTCCCCACATCCTTCCTCTTCGTATTTCTTATATTTCAATAAAAAAAAAAAAAAATGATAATAAAAACACAAAGAGAAAATAATGCTCGATTGTGAAAACCAGGAATTCTGGCACAAATAGGCCAAAACCTTACTAGGAAACTAGGATTCTAGCAGATGAGGTTCCCAAATAAAATTGTATCTTGTGATGTTTTTTTTTTTTTAATTATTCAATCATTTTATGGTTCTCGCATTAGATTATGGGGGATTCACTATGACCCTCCTTCTAAAAATCTCGACCCATCGACTCCAACTATTAATCTGGGCTCCAATATCAAATATTGTGACAATGCCTTGGAATTTGTATGCATTAATGGCAAGTTCTCTCATTGGAAGTAGTGGGGATGCATCAATTCCCCTTGACTTCCATATCCTTCAAGTTAATCGAATTCAACACATCTATTCATACTTAACATGATGCATTCAAGTACCATAATTCTCATTGAAATTATTGGTGAGAAATCTCACATTGGTTAACGAGGAGATGGTGCAATGCATATTAAAAAGGAGATATCAGAACCTATTGATCATTCTACATAAATACATCATGTTTTAAGGTCACTTTATTCTGACCTTCATTTACCATATCAAGATCCTATTACACTTTAAAGGACAAAAGCCTAACTTTCCCTACCTTTTATGGAATCCGTTAACCAATATGGTGACCATCACAGAGAATAAATTCTATAGTGAGATGATGGAGTGAAACCTGCATCATCACCGCCTTGTGAAATTGATAGTTTTGGATGAGCTTAGGAAGAAAAATCACACCTCGGAAAATTTATTATCTCATAACTAGTTTGGGGATTCTAAAAAGGTAGAAAAGGAGCCTGAGCCTAAAGAAGCAGGGATAGAATGTGAAGAGGCTGAAGATAATCCTGAAGGGGATGAAGAGAAGCCTAAGGAGAAGAAATAATATCTTGAATAGGTTGAGGAACTCGAGGAAGTGAAAAAAGAGTCCGGTATAAATGAAGATCACGAAGTCAATCCCAAGTTCAAGGAAGGGGATGAAGATTTTTAGGTTATCCTGAGCCAAATGAATCCCATTGCACAAAGAAACAAGGGAGTTTTGGTAACACCTACTCCACCAAGGATGACAAGGAGTTAGGCCGTTAGACTGCCTGGAGGATCAAGTCAACCTCAGAGGACGGACAAGAAGGAGGTAATACTTGAGACCACTCCCAAGAAAAAGAGTTCAAATATTTTGGTGAAACTATAATTGTGTGTGAACATCCTTAAAACCATAGTGAATTTCATGATGACCCAAAGATAGAGAAAATTGTTAAGTAAATCCAATCGAGCAGTTTACCCGTAAATGAAATCATAGGAGAAATCTCGGTGGATGAATTTATTGGTGTTGACAACTCGATAGGAAGTGGAAAGAGGATTTGTAGACTAAAGAGGAAAATCAAGGAGATGATATTCGTAGATGAGTTCATTAAAATATATATATATATTTTTTAAGGACTCTAGTATCATATTTCAAGAAGATATTTCCCGATTGAAAAAGGAGAATGATAATTCATTAATGAAGTCTCGAAGATGGTATAGGAAGGCCAAGAAACTTCATCTACGGAATTAAAGGCTCCAATCTAGACTTCAAAGAATGTATCCAGGGACTTCTAAACTCAATGTATTTTCTCATGCGGTCGTCCATGCCTAACCAAAAACCCGTTGAAGTATAAAAAAATTCAAAATCATTTTTGAAAGGTGACTAAAGGTCCAATTTGTCATGAGGACATGCAACTCCTCATGCATGGGGGAGATGCGTTGGATTACTGAGAGGGGGGGTGAATCAGTAATAGAATAATTATAATCCTTTTTCTCCAAATAATCCAAGTGTTATATCAATGTAGAATTATTATCCAATAATGAGCAATAAGAAATGAACAATCACACATACACAGTACACCAGTGTTTTATGTGGGAACCCAAATCAGGAGAAAACCATGGAATTCTTTATCTTATATGTCTTGAAAAATTACATTCATTAGAAGCACCAACTTCCTTTGTTTTCCAGCTGCAACTGGAAGGAGGCTCCAACCCCCTAGTTTCTCAGGCTACAACCTGAGGGAAGCTCCAACTCCCTAGTTCTCTGGCTACAACTAGAAGGAGACTAAACTCCCTATGTTCTCCAGCTACAACCAAAAGGTGGCTACAACCACCTATCCTTGCCTCGTCCAACCACCCTGAAGTAGAAATAGAATGATGGAACCATTGTCACACTATCACTGTGAGATATACTACTGTAAACATGTACCAATAAACCCGAACCATGCATCAACCATGCATCAAAATGTACCTCAACCTGTAATCAGCCTGTACCATAAACAAGTGCATCAACCATGCACCAACCAGTACCAAACAATCTGTAATCAACCTGTACCATAAACAAGTGCAACCAACCATGTACCAAGTATGTACCAATCATGTGTCAATTACTCATCAAATATGACTCATCAATATGTACAAACATCATCAAATATACACCTCATTTATGTGCCAACTCATCAACTACTTTTCTCAACCATGTACCCAACTTGTACCTCAACCAAAAGCCCTCATCAATTTCATCATCCAAATATGATTTGTAACTCTGTAATAGACCTGGTGTATATGATCACATACCTGTAATGAATAAAGATCTGAAACTAATATACAATGTTATTCAGTGTGTTTTATTCAATTTATTCAGGTGTCACTACTTGGAACCTCTAAGAAAAGGAGTTATGGAAAAAATGGCACACCTTGTTGAATTCTGGCTTATTCTAGAGAGCGACGTTGTAGAGCGTTTCCCGAATGGAATATTTTTCGAATTGATATGAAACTGTTACATAGCATACTAAAAACTGTAATCTAACCAACACATTTGGTCTTACTGAATTTGGATTTGTTATGAATAATTTATGACGTTTTTACCCGAAACACCTGTTTTTGACTAGTTTTAGGACTAGCCACAAACCCTATTTTCCATGGAGTGTAACTCAAAAAATATAGTGACCCACAAGATGAATATTTTACCAAAGATACTTGGATATGTTTCCTCAAAATCATAGCAATTTCATGGTCTGAATCATTCTAGAAAAAAAATTATTGCGAAAATGGTGAGATGACCTGAAAAAAACATACCTTAGAAAGCATCATCAAAAGAATTTATCCTTCCTTGAATTCCGGCCTTCTTTTCTTCACTTTCCTCAGAAATTCGGCTTAGATATTCTTTGGTTACCTCAGAAACCTATATCTATTCAATATGCTCAAGTGTTTCTTAAATGAGAGAGCCTTTCCTCTTATTTATACTCTCCAAGTAGCTTCCTTAAAAACATCTTCTAGGTCACTTTTCCCACTTTCCTTATTTTAGGTTTAACCCACTTCTAATTTCTCCATTAAATTTATTATTTAATTAATTTATAGTGTATTCACTTTGAATTATAGTAAAATCATCACTTCACTTTATTATTTACCTTTAAAAACTCTTAAACCACTTTGACTACTTTGACCTTTTGGGGCTTCTAGATGACATATGAGAGTCCTCCAACTTCGTAAGGCCATAACTCTCAAACCGTGAGGATTTATATGACATTCCACATACCACCAGAAATGGAATGACATGTACTATCCATATAAAATAGTATTACCTGAAAATATATCAAAAATCATACCATTATCCATCAAACAAACTTGGGTCCATTACCCAAACCTAGGTTCTCCAACTTCTCATGGCCATAACTCTCTAACCGTGAGGAGTTATGTGACGTTCCACATACCACCGGAAATGACATGAAAGGAATTTTTCATCTAGGATAGTTTCACTGAAAAATTCACTGGCATTCATCTCATTATTCTAGAAATACGCATGGGTTCTCTAACCATACTTCTAGGATAACTCAATCCGTAAAGCGTCTTCCTGTGAGGGATTTCACCATAAGGGGAGCACTTTGGAGTTCATCCATTTATACTTATTATCAACCATGAAAAGAAAATAACGAGTCATCTTTATATCAAACAATCTTGGTTCCATTACCCAACCTTTGTGCTACGGGGCTTTCTTCAAGGGTTGACATCAATGACAACCAACCTTAATCAACAATCTCCCCCTTTGGCATTGATGGAAACAATCTGATGCAATACTGAAATCATATCACTCATTATCCCCATGAAACCATACCTTTTTCCTCTGCCTCTATCCTCTGCATATGATAAATCTCTCCCCCTTTGTCATCAATGGAAATGGTATCTTTCCATCCGGGGTTTCTCCCCATGACTGAATTATCCTCTTATGGTGCTTCCTCGTGTAAATCTAAGACATAAAAGATAAGAATTCAAAAAGCATTGATTTTGGAGTAGAAATAACTCCAAGTCTCTAGCGAAGATATTCAAAGGATTCTCGTGGAAGTGGTTTTGTGAACATGTCTTCCACTTCTTCTTTTGTGCCCACATACTCAACTCTGATGTTATTTTCTGCAACCTACTCCCATAGAAAGTGATGCTTTATTGGAATGTGCTTCGTCTTGGAGTGCATCACCAGGTTATTCGAGATACTGATGGCGCTTGTATTATCACAATATATTGGAATGGTCTCATCATACTCAACCTTTATATCTTTCAGAGTTTGTTTTATCCAAAGAACCTGTGTACAACATGATGTTGTTGCAATATAATTTGTCTTGGCTATAAATAACGATATTGATGATTGTTTATTTCTTAGCCATGATACTAAACACTCACCCAAGTAGAACTTTTCTCCACTGGTGCTTCGTTAGTCATCAATACAACCTTCCCAATCTGCATCTGTGTATGCAATAAGTGATAGATCCTTTCCTTTTGGATACCATAATCCAAACTCTTATTTTCCTTTGAGATATCTGAAAATCCTCTTCACTGCTAACACATGTGACTCCTTTGGTGCTGCTTGAAATCATGACACCTATCCAATTGCCTACATTACATCCGGTCTAGATTCTATCATGTATAGTAGTCTGTCAATCATTGACCTGTATTTCCTCTGATTTGTAGACTTCAAATCATCATCTTTTCTCAACTTGCAACTGGTTTGCAATCTTCCATTCCGAACCTCTTTATCATTTCTCTGATATACTTGGTTTGAGAAATAAATATTCCTTGGTTGCTTTGACGTATCTGAAGTCCAAAAAAGAAGGATAGTTCTCCAAGTAACGACATTTCAAATTAATTCTACATATCTTTTGCAAATTTATGGCTTAACCTGTCATCATCACTACCAAAAATAATATCATCAACATAAACTTCAATTAATAAAATATTACCTTCACTTGCTTTGATGTAGAGGTTGTTGTTTGCACTTCCTTTTCTGAAACCTACCTGCTGCAGATACTTGTCCAGTCTAGAGTACCATGCTCTAGGATCTTGTTTTAGACCATACAAGGCCTTCTTTAATTTACACACATAATTTACATTCTCTAACAACTGAAATCCTTCTGGTTGTTCAATGTAGACTTCTTCTTCAAGTTCCCCATTCAAAAAATCTTATTTCACATCCATATGATATACTTTAACATTTTTGGAGCATGCATAGGCTAAAATAAATCGGATTGCTTCCATTCTAGCAACAGGAGAAAATGTCTCTTCAAAGTCGATTCCTTCAATATGTGCATATCCTTTACATACCAATCTAGATTTGTTCCTTGTAACTTGTCCATCTTCATTTAATTTATTCTTAAAAACCCATTTTGTGTCGATCACATTCTTATTCTTTGGTCTTGGAACCAGTTCCAAAGTGTCATTTTTCTCTATTTGATCCAATTCTTCATTCATGGCCTTATTCCAAAATTCATCCTTGTTGGCTTCTTCAAAAAAGTTTGATTCAATTGTAGATAAGAGTGCTAGGTGTGTTTGTTCTGGTGAATGGATTTTTCTTCTAGTCTCAACTCTTGCATCTTTGTTTCCAATAATCTGATCTGAAGGATGATTCTTATGTACTCGTTTGTTAGGTGTCTTTGCAGATACTTGTTGAACTTGCTCTTCTATTTCTATTGGATTCTCTTCATCTTCCTCTTCTACTTCATCTTCTGATTCTGGTCTTCCTATTTCATCAATTGTTACATTGATGTTTTCCACAACTTTGTTCAATATTAGATTGTAACACTTGTATGCTTTTTTTGTACTTGAGTAACCAACAAGTACTCCTTTGTCCACACGAGATTCAAAATTTCCCATTCTTCCATCTTCTCTTTTGATGTAGCATTTGCTTCCAAAAATTCTAAAGTGCTTCACATTTGCTGGTCTTCCTTTCCATAGATCATAGGGAATTTTATCAGTGTTGTTTCTGAGCATTACTCTGTTTTGAATGTGAAGTACTGTATGCACTATTTGTGTCCAAAATATATCTGTCAATTTGGAATCCATTAGCATTTTTCAAGCCATTTCCTGTACTGTCTTGTTCTTTCTTTCAACAACTCCATTATGTTGAGGTGTCCTAGCAACAAAGAATTTCCTTTTTATTCCATGACTGCTGCAGTAGTCGATAAATTCCTTTAAAGTGAAGTCTCCTCCATTATCATATCTCAAGAATTTGATTCTTGAATCCATCTCATTTTCAACCATTTCCTTGTAGATCTTGAAGTTTTCAAAAGCTTATGACTTGTTCTTGAGAAATCAAAATTCAGTCATTCTTGTAAAATCATCAACTAATAACATAAAGTATCTCTCATCTTTTAAGCCCTTTGTTGTAGTTGGTCCAACTAGATCAGTATGCACAATTTCCAGTGGTCTTGTTGTTGAATATTCCTTTGATTTGAACCTGGTCTTTGTTTGCTTTCCTTGTTGACAATGCTTGCATAAAGTGTTGGTTGGTTTCGTGATCTGGGGCATTTCTCAGACTCCTTCTCTTTTGCTGACTTTGACAAGGTTATCAAAATGCATGTGACCCATTCTTCTGTGCCATAGCCAAATTTCATCTTTCTTTCCTAGACAACACTTTTCATTTCCAATTTCACTTAACACATATATGTTGTTTGAAGTTCTTGCAGCTGTACCAACCAATTTCCCTGAACCTTCTCTTCTTATCTCACACTTTTATGAATCGAAAGTAACTTTATGACCTTGGTCACACATTTGACCCACACTTACAAGATTATGTTTCATATCTTCTACCAATAGAACATTTTGTGCCTTTTTATTCTTGTTCCCAATTCAAACTGTGCCTTCTCCAATAATTTTGGTTGAATTATCATTTCCGAAGGAGACTGATCCATTTCTTTCCTTTCACAATGTAAGAAATTTGTCTCTATCACCTGTCATGTGTTTTGAACACCCATTGTCAACATACCAACCGTGTTTCTTCTGCTTAGCTTGTAGAGAGACTATGAATTCTTCATTGCTATACTGATATTGCTTTCTTATCCATGTCATTTTCTAAGGTTCTTGTCTGTGACTATTGTTATTTTGTTGAGGTTCTTTAGGAGGGACTGTCATTCTGTAATTTTTGGCCAGGTGTCCAAAATTGTTACATTTGTAACATTCCACTTCGGTGCTCAATTATTCAAACCTGTTGTAACTTTTTCTTTGTGTTTCACTAGGTCTTCTTGAGTAATCCCTTTGTGTATGACTCTCAAAGTTTTTATTGTTCCTGTTGTTAGATCTGCAATTCACAGCTTTATGTACAAAATTATTACATGCATAACATAAACCAAAAAATATAGTTTGATACCTGGGAGTTGAATATCTTCTGAAAGAAGGTTCTCTTATGAATCCTTATTCTTCTTGAGGCATATCTATCTATTGTTGATTTTGAAATCTAAATCTTCTCAGTGGAGGATTGTCCCTGTAATCTTCCTATCCCCTTTGATTGTTTCTGCATAGCTTTTTGGATTTGTTTCTTGCTATGTTGTTTTGGAGATTGATCCCTTTTCTGTCTGATTGTATCCAAGTCCAGACTTGTCAAGATGAGATTTTTGACTGCTGATAATGTCATCTTGAACTTTTGAGCTATTCTGCATATTTTTCTTTTGAATATCCTTTCTTAGTGTGACAATCTATTCTTCCAAGTTTCCAATGATCTTGTCCTTTTATTCTAGTTGTTCTTTGAGTGCTTCTTCAATTATTTTATCTTATTCTATTTGAACCTTCAATCTTGTGATCATTTGTTCTAGTTCTCGAGTGTCATTTTTCTTGTCTAGTTCTGCTTGTAGTTTCTTGTTTTTCTTCTTTTCTCTTATGATAACTTCTATGGCACACATTAATTCTTCTCAATAGTCAACTTCTGCCTCTTCAATTTTGTCTTTGACCTCTTCATATCCTTCTTCGGCTTCTTCATATTCTTCTTCGGAGTCTTCTTTGTCAAAATCTTTTACTGCCATGAATAGAACTCTTCATGTCTCACTGTCACTGATTTCATCTTCATCTTATGATGAGATGTATTCTTTGATGCATAATCTTTTCTTGAAATCTTTCTTTGTAGTTCTTTTGCCTTTATATGTGTGTTTGTCTTTTGAGTAACCTTCATCATCTCTCTTTTTCTTATAAGGACATTTGTTAGCAAAATGACCAATACCATCACAATTAAAAAAATCAAATGAATCTTACCTCTATACCTACCATTGGTTCCCTTGTTCAGTCTTTTGACGAAGTTGGCCACTTCTTCATCATCTTCTGAGACGTCGTTGTTGCTGCTATATTCTTCTTGTTCCTTTTTCTTTTGCTTTGATCTTTTGGATGCTTTGAAGGTTGCTTCTTTTACATCCAGATTTTCCTATTCAGTTCTCATTTCATATGCTTTGAAGATTCCATGCAGTTCGTCCATACTTATTGAGTTCAGATCCAATCTTTCTTCTAGTGCTGATATCTTAGGGTTGAATCTCATAGAAAGAGATCTTAGTACTTTTTGAACAATTACATATTCTTCGATTTCTTCTCCCAATCCTATGATTGCATTCACTATTTCGTCAACTCTTAAGAAGTAGGCTGCAATATTCTCATCTTACTTCATTTTTAGTTGTTCGAACTGACCTCTGTAAATTCGAAGTTTTACTGCTTTGACTTTTGTATCTCCTTCATAAATATTTCAAAGCTTGTCACAAATATCCTTGGCAGATTTACAATGTGCAACTTTGGTGAATATTGTTTCACTGAGACCATTCAAAAGTGCATTTGTAGCTTTGGAATTATTCTGACCAAGTTTCATTGCTTTGTCATTTGTTGGTGGAACTGCTAGTACTGTGTATCCATCTACAATTGATTGTCAAATTTCAAACCCCTGTGCTTGTATATATGTTTTCATCCTTATGCTCCAAAAAACATACTTATGTCCATCAAAGTGTGGTATTCCATTTTTATATGAGTTGGTACTTTCCATGATCTAACTTTCAGTGGTTAAACTGATTTCTGAAGGAGCCTGCTTTGATACCAATTGTTGGATTACTGAGAGGGGGGGTGAATCAGTAATAGCATAATTATAATCCTTTTTCTCCAAATAATCCAAGTGTTATATCAATGTAGAATTATCCAATAACGAGCAATAAGAAATGAACAATCACACACATACACAGTACACCAGTGTTTTACGTGGAAACCCAAATTGGGAGAAAACCACAGAATGCTTTATCTTATATGTCTTGAAGAATTACATTCATTGGAAGCACCAACTTCCTTTGTTTTCCAGGTGCAACTGGAAGGAGGCTCCAACCCCCTAGTTTCTCAAGCTACAACCTAAGGGAAGCTCCAACTCCCCAATTCTCTGGCTACAACCAGAAGGAGGCTACAACCCCCTATTTTCTCCGGCTACAACCGGAAGGTGCCTACAACCACCTGTCCTTTCCCCGTCCAACTGCCCTGAAGTAGAAGTAGAAGTAGAATGATGGAACCACTGTCACACTATCACTGTGAGATATACCACTGTAAACATGTACCAATAAACTTGAACCATGCATCAACCTGTAATCAACCTATACTCAATCTGTAATCAACCTATACCATAAACAAGTGCATAAACCATGCACCAACCTATACCAAACAATTTGTAATCAACATGTACCATAAACAAGTGCAACCAACCATGTACCAAGTATGTACCAATCATGTGTCAAGTACTCATCAACTATGAATCATCAATATGTACAAACATCATAAAATATACACCTCATGTATGTGCCAAATCATCAACTACTTGTCTCAACCATGTACCCAACCTGTACCTCAACCAAAAGCCCTCATCAATTTCATCATCCAAATATGATTTGTAACTCTGTAATAGATGTGGTGTATATGATCACATACCTATAATAAATAAAGATATGAAAATGATACACAATGTTATTTAGTGTTTTTTGTTCAATTCCTCCAGGTGTCACTACTTGGAACCTCTCAGAAAAGGAGTTATGGCAAAAATGGCACACCTTCCTGAATTTTGTCTTATTCTAGAGAGCGACCTTGTAGAGCGTTCCCTGCAAGAAATATTTGTTGAATTGATATGAAACTATTACACAACATACTAAATACTGTAATCTAACAAACACATTTGGTCTTACTAAATTTGGATCTGTTAGGAAGAATTTATGACGTTTTTACCCGAAACACTTGTTTTTTACTAGTTTCAAGACTAGCCACAAACCCTATTTTCCACGGAGTGTAACTCCAAACATACAACGACCCACCAGATGAATTTTTTACCACAGATACTTGGATATGTTTCCTCAAAGGCATGGAAATTTCACGGTCTGAATCATTCTAGAAATTTTTTTATTGTGAAAATGGTGAGATGACCTGAAAAAAAAACATACCTTAGAAAGCATCATCAAAAGAATTTATCCTTCATTGAATTCCGGCCTTCTTTTCTTCACTTTCCTCAAACATTCGACTTAGATATCCTTTGGTTACCTCATACACTTATATTTATTCAATATTCTCAAGTGTGTCTTAAATGAGAGAGCCTTGCCTCTTATTTACACTCTCCAAGTAGTTTCCTTAAAAACATCTTCTAGGTCACTTTGCCCACTTTCCTTATTTTAGGGTTAACCCACTTCTGATTACTCCATTAAATTTATTATTGAATTAATTTATTTTTTATTCACTTTGAATTATAGTACACTCATCACTTCACTTTATTATTTACCTTTTAAAATCTCTTAAACCACTTTGACTACTTTGACCTTTTGGGGCTTTTAGATGACATATGAGGGTCCTCCAACTTCGTAAGGCCATAACTCTCAAACCGTGAGGAGTTATGTGAAGTTCCACATACCACTAGAAATGGAATGTCATGTACTATCCATATGGAATAGTATTACCTAAAAATATATCAAAACTCATACCATTATCCATAAAACAAACTTGGGTCCATTACCCAAACTTGGGTTCTCCAACTTCTCATGGCCATAACTCTCTAACCGTGAGGAGTTATGTGATGTTCCACATACCACCGAAAATGGCATGAAAATAATTATCCATCTAGGATAGTTTCACTAACAAATTCATTGGCGTTCATCTCATTATTCCACAAACAATCATGGGTTCTCTAACCATACTTCTAGGATAACTCAATCCGCAAAACGTCTTCTTGTGAGGAATTTCACCATAAGGGGAGCACTTTGGAGTTCATCCATTTCTACTTATTATAAACCATGAAAATAAAATAACGAGTCATATTTAAATCAAAAAATATTGGTTCCATTACTCGACCTTTGTGCTACGAGGCTTTCTTCAAGGGTTGACATCAATGACAACCAACCTTAATCAACAAGATGTAGGGCCCTTGTTTTAATGTATTTGGTAGAGAATATAAGACCTTTTCTTTACTACTTACCTTTACATTTTCCATCATATTAACTTATAATGACATATATTCTACCATTTTACCTTAAAAATGCATTTTGACTCAAAGGTAATTATCCTAGCCTAAGTATTTTGTTTTCCTTGTTTAATGAATGAAATGTGTTTAATTGTTCAAGTTGATGAGGTTACTAGGATGTTCCTGTAGTATGTTGAATAGATCCTATAACTACCTCGATGGTTAGGATATTCACCAAACGTTCCATTTGATTCAAAGATATGGGTTATGTGGGGAAAGACGTACACGTGGACATCTACCATCCAATTTAGCCAACACTACTGTTAACTCTCCAAGAAACCCTCCGTGGTTGCAGACCAGAGGTGCTTGGTAACTTAAGAACTCAATGTTTTTTGGTGTTTTTTATCAAAATGGATCAATGGGATGACTAAACCAGAGTACAACATTCAGACATTCAACATG
>ML814005.1:163720-183964 GCA_009831015.1 Picea engelmannii | reverse complement strand
ATGACGTGCTGGAGAAAATGCGCCGAAATCTGGAACCTTTCGTTTTGAAACCACGAATGATCATCATGTCCTCCAATGCGGGCTAATCGGCGGTTGAATCTTCAATCATTTCAGTGTTTTGACACATGGCTCGTGCGAAAGCATGAGCTTTCTTTTTGCTCCATCAAACCCTTTCGGCGGTTGTTTTGAATTTCAAATCGGCCATTTGCTGATGAAATCAAACGTTTTCGGTGGTTAATGAGCACGCCGAGGGCTCGCCCAAACCACCGAAAGTCTCCTTTTTGCACCCTTTGAATAAACCAAGTATCAAGAAATTTATTGAAATATGAAAACAGAAAACTAATTGAGCATGCATGTGACCACTAGCTTAGGATATCCTCTACAAAGTTCAACCGAAAAGACGGTTTTACTTTGGGAGTTAACAACTACAACAACAAGAGAACTATTTTTGGACAATGCTTCAACCAATTTTTGTAGTGCGCATGAGTATGTTGTGATTTCATGCCTTCGATCATGAAATCATAACAAAATGACTTGTTGCGTAATTATGTTTTCTGATTGGTTTTTCTAAAGCTAATATTGTAATGTCCTGACTATCCTTAGTCAATTGTATGGGATTGGATGCCTAAATAAATATTAATTTGAATTTGAATGTCATTACATAAATATTGAGGGGATTTGTGCTTGAAGATACAAATTAATAACAATATTAATAAGGGATCAATACCGAAATATATTCAACATATATTTACTCTATTGGTTATGGAATATAAGACTAGTTTATGCACATTTATTTGTTGATTCCTTGAGTTTGTAAGTGTGTAGCTAGAATACTTCTGAGGGTGTTGAAAAAATAGGATCATGGAGCAATAAAATAAAACAAATGTGGAAATAAAACATAGAAGATACAAAATACAATAGAGACACAAATATACGTGGTTCAACCCATGTGGGATACATCCACTAGAGAAATTTCCAGGTCCTTCCTTTATTGTTATCCAACAAATGAAGGGATACAACCTACAACATACCTGCTGCAACTTTCTCTTCTTTCTCTCACAGTCTCCTTTCTCAAAATACAATATTGACTCACATAAAAATCCACATTACAATTCCCTCATAAAATAGGGTTTCCTTCTAGGGAAAAAAACCTAACACAACTTCTACCATCAGATCTACAACCTTATAATGAACGGTCCAGATTGACTATGAAATTACAATATTTTACAAAGCAATTTTCCCAAAAATTTCTCTTCAGGGGCACTTCCCCCGAACCCCTACTAGGGGGGATCCTCAATTTCTCACCATGCCTCCTTAGCGAGAGATGTGGTGGGGAAACCCCCCTACTCCCATGCCAGGTAATGGGGTCCAAAAATGGTTGAAAGAATACCTCTAAATTATGAAGATAATCAGGATCCACAACCAACAATCTCCCACTTGGAGAATGATCATAACAAATCCACTGTTGATGTACCTATTGGACTATGATCCAATTTGGACCTGGAAAATTTCTCATCTTCACCTTCATGCTTGAAGGCCAACTAAAACTAAGCAGGAACTCAGTTTCTCCATGGTTACTACCTTTGTTAACATGTATGTAGGATTATAACTAGTATGTATCTTTTCGAACTTCAATTGTCCATCTTCCAAAATGGATCGTATGAAATGGTACCTGAGTTGTATATTCTTATTCTTATAATGGAAGGCTAAGCTCTTTGCAATAGGAATAACACTCTAGTTATCACAGTACAACCTTCTATTCTCTTGCTTCTTTCAAAATTCCTCTATAAACCTATGTAACTAAATAATCTCTTTACTAGCCTCTATAGCAACAACATACTCTGCTTCTGTTGTTGAAAATGAAAAAACCTTTTGTAGTTTTGAAATCCAACTTATTGTTGCTCCACCTACAGTAAAAACATACCCTGTGGTGCTTCTCCTACTATCTTTATCACCTTCAATATTTGAATCAACATATCCCTATAGAACAATGTTTGAACCTCCAAAACATAATGCATGAGTAACAATACCTCTCAAATGCGTGAGAATCCATTTTAATTCCCTCCAATTGTCTTTACTTGGATTGTCCATATACCTTATCACAACTCCCATTGCATGTGCAATTTATAGTCTTGTGCACACCATAGCATACATCAAGTTGCCAAATGTTGATGAATAAGGGACACTAGACATGTATTATATCTAATCATATGTCTTGAGACACATTTCCTTGTTAATTTGAAATGGATATCCAAAGGTGTACTAACTGGTTTTGCATTCTGCATTCTAAACCTCTCCAACACCTTTTCTATATAATCACCTTGAGACAATATCAATTTGTGATTTTTCTTGTCTCTTGTTATTCTCATACCAAGGATTTTCTTTACAACACCCAAATCCTTCATTGCAAATGAATTAGCTAATTTATTTTTGAGCACATTTATATCTTGCATGTTAGAACCTGCAACAAGCATGTCATCTACATACAATAGCAAGATAATATAACTTCCATTTTATAGCCTCTTAAAATAAACACCATGATCAGATTGACATCTACTATAACCTTGTTCTGTCATAAACCTCTCAAACTTCAAACACCACTTCCTTGGGGCTTGATTTAGGCCATACAATATCTTTTTAAACTTTCATACAAAATTTTCCTTTCCTTTGACCGCATACCCCTATGGTTGCTGCATATAAATATCTTTCTCCAAATCCCCATGGAGAATTTTTTTTTACACATCTAATTGTTCAAGATGCAAATCTTCTACTACCAAAAGACTTAAAATAGTCTTATTTGAAGTCATTTTAACAAGAGAAAATATTTCAGCAAAATCTATACCTTTCTTTTGTGCAAACCCCTTTACAATGAGTCTAGCCTTATACCTCTTTTTACCTCCATCTTCTTCCTTCAACCTATAAACCCATTTATTCTGCAATGTTATTTTTCCTGCAGACAACTGAACCAAGTCCCAATTCGGTTTATTTACCAGGGAATTTGTTTCCTTTTCATGCCTTTCTGCCACTTCTTTTTAGTGTCTACCTGCATTGCCTCTTCATTACTTTCTAGTTCACCAGAGTTAGTCAACAATAAATAATACAATGAAGGAGAGTATCATTTAGGGGGTATACTTAACATGGTAGATCTTCTAACAACAATTGCATAAGTTTGAGGTGCTTGTTGCTCGTGTTGTTCTACATATTTATTTTCTGGTACGTTTGGAATTTCATTTTCTTTGATTTCATCAAGCACTGTGTATATGTGTTTTCCTTTTCCTATTTCTTTTCTTGCAACTGATCTTTGTACAAGACCTTTTCATTGAATACCACATCTCTACTCCTAATGATTTTATGATTTTCATAATCCCATAAGAGATAACCAAAACCATTAACACTGTATCCAATAAAGGTACACTTCTTGGATTTTTCCTCAAGATTTGTTCTATTTTCTTTATCAATATGGACAAATGCTTCACAATCGAAAGTATTAAAAAATGAGTAGTTTACCTTTTACTCTTCCATGCCTCCTCTGGAATTCCACCATCCAAGGATCTTGAAGGCCCTCTATTTATTAAGTAAACACAAATATCTACAACATCTTCCCAAAACTATAAGGGAAACCCAACATGCAATCCCATACTCCTTTCTTTTGATTAGTTTAATTAATTCATGTTGTAAGTTTCGATATAGAATAATAACAACACTATGTTTTATGGAGGCAGTTCCCACTCCAATAGAACATAGTGTTGTGTAGATTACATATTTTTCTTTAATTTTTCGTTGTGTGATTTGATTATGCAAGGTGTTAATTATTTGTTGTGTGATTTAGTTCATTTATGTTGTCAATTATTTAGGGGGAATTTTATTTATTCATTCATGCAATTGATTATTCACATAGGATTGTATTTCATTATGTTCTTAATGTAATGAAAGTAATTGTTGTTCAAAGTATTGACAGGGATCATCTTGGCAAGGATTAGGCTATGATTTTGAGGACTTAGTTAATTTATTTTCGACAAATAGTTAATAAATTTCCTTTCAACATGTGTGATTTATTTTCAGCAAGCATGGTGTGAATTTCAATTTCTGCAAGAGTAATTTAGAGTTTCAATTATGAAATTAGTTTTACTACACATAGCTGGGGTTTCTTCAGCAAACAGTTGAGTCATATTCCTAATACCTACAACTAGTATGAAAGTCCTTTCCATCACAGTAGTTATCATATTTAATTTTCTACAAGTGTGACATTTACTTTTTTGTCTATGTGTTTACTTTCCAGCAATAGTGATTTACTTTCCTTCCTATGTGTTTACTTTCTTGCAAATGTGATATTTCAATTCCTGCAAGTGTGATTTACTTTCCATGGTTTGTAGAAACTTATCAGAGCTTGAGAATTGTCTATACTATGACTATAGACATAATCATCGATACTATGACTGCAACACATAGAAATAATATTTTTTCCCACGTATACAATGCATGAAAATTTGCAAGTTCTATATGATCCCCGAATCGATAATTAAATGCATGGTCATTTTAGTTGTATTTTTGAGAAATTAGAAAGGTGATTAAAAAGACCTGACACCTCACTAAGAAAAACCCTAGTTCTAGAGATCCTCCAACAAACCTTTTTTTGGGAAATGGAATGAAATTGGAGGGGTACCCCTATTTGTAACTCAGTTTTAGGATTCCAATGCAACCAATAGTTTGTCCATCCGAGGCATGATTAGAGTTTTATGGAAACTTGCAACTCGCCTTACATGTTGAAAATTTGGTCTAGAGGAATAAAATACGAACTAAGAAAAATAACTGAGTTATATAATCTCCCACACATCTATTTTTCCAATTCCCATGTGACCATGCTACCCACAATCACCCAACATTGTGTTCACCAATATCGACCCCTTGTTTAGAAATTGCACCCTACCTCACTAAGCAAAACTCTAGTTTTGGAGATCCTACAAAAAATGGTTTTTCGGGAAATGGAATGATAGTGGATGGGTACCCCTAGTTGTAACCCAGTGTCAAGAGTCCAATGCAACTGATGTTCATCCATCCGAGTCTTGGTTATAATTTTATGGCGAGTTGAAACTCACCTCTTCAAGCCATTCAGGGACATGTTGAGAATTTGGTCTAGGGACATAAAATCCAAATTGAGTAGAATAAATTTGTTTCATAAGATATTGCATGCCTATTTGTCCAGTTACCACATTACCATGCTACCCAAATTGTCCGACATAGTTTTCACCAAAATCAATGCCTTATTCAGAAATTGCATTGTGCTTAACTGAGAATAACCCTAGTTATGGAGATTCTCCAACAAATAGTTTTTTGCACAATGAAATGATAGCACAGGGATACTAGATGTAACCAGGTACCCCGATTCCAATGAAATATACTTTTCATCCATTTGAGTCCCATTTATTTTTTTTATGGTGAGTTTCAACTCGCCTCCTCAAGCCATTTAGGGACATGTTGACAATTTGATCTGGGGGCATAAAATCCAAACAAAGCGACATAAATAAGTTTTGTATTCACCTGCATGATTTTTTTTCCAATTCCCATGAAACCACACTACCCAAAATCACTTGACATTATGTTCACGAAAATCGACCCTTTATTCGAAAATTACACTATGCCTCACTTTGGAAAACCCTAGTTTAGGAGATCCTCCAACAAACGGTTTTCTAGGAAACATAATGATAGTGGATGGGTACCCCTATTTGTAACCTAGTTCTTGGAGTCCAATGCAATCGACAATTTATCCATCTAAGGTCAGATTAGATTGTTATGGCGATTTGCAACCGACCTTCTCAATTCATTCAAGGACATATTGACAATTTGGTCCATGAGCATAAAATACAAACCAAGCGATATAAATGAGTTTTGTAAGCTCCCACATGTATTTTTTTCCAATTCCCATGTGAATATGCTACCCAAAATCATCTAAAACAATGTTCACCAAAATCAACCTCTTGTTTAGAAATTGCATTATGCCACAGTGAGAAAAACCCTAGTACCAAAGATGCTCCAACAAATGGTTTTCTAGGAAATATAATTATAGTGGATGGGTACCCTTATTTGTAACTCAATGCCCAGAGTCCAATGAAATCAATGGTTCATCTAATGCCTGGTTATATTTTTATGGCAAGTTGCAACTCGCCTCCTCAAGCCATTCAAGGGCATGTTGACAATTTGGTCTAGGGGCATAAAATCCAAACCGAGCAACATAACTAATTTTTGTAAGATCCCATGTGTCTATTTGGCCAATTCCCACAAGACCACACTAGCCAAAATTGCCTAACACAATGTTCACCAAAATCAACCCTTTGTTTAGAAATTGCACCATGATTCATTGAGCAAAACCCTAGTTCAATATATCCTTCAACAAATGTTTTTTCACGAAACAAAATGAAAATGGAGAGGTGCCTCTATTTTTAACCTAATGCATGAATTCCAATGCACTTGACGGTTCATCCATCTAAGGCTCGGTTAGTGTTTTATGGAAAGTTGCAACTTGCTTCCTCAATCCATTCAGGGACATGTTGACAATTTGGTCCAGGGGCATAAAATACAAACCTATCATCAAATTTGAGTTCCATAAGCTCCCACACATCTATTTGGACAATTCCCATGCAACCACTCTACCCAAAATTGCCTGGCATTGTGTTTGCCAAATCAACCCCATATTTAGAAATTTCACCATGCCTCACTTAGGAAAACCCTAGTTCTAGAGATCCTCCTACAAACGGTTTTTTGGGAAACAAAATGATAATCAAAGAATACCACTAGTTTTAATCTAGTTTCATGACTTCAATGCAATCAACATTTTATCCATTAGAGGTCTAGTTAAATTTTAATGGTGATTTGAAACTCGCCTCCTCAAGCAATTCAGGGACATGTTGACAATTTGGTCCGGGGGCATAAATCCAAATTGAGTGGCATAATTATTTTTTATAAGATCTCACACATCTACTTATCCAAGGCCCATGTGACCATGCTACCCACAATCACCTTACACATTGTTCACCAAAATCGACCCCTTGTTCAAAAATTACACTATGCCTCACTAACCAAAACCATAGTTTTGGAGATCCTCCAACAAACGGTTTTCTAACATAATGAAAATGAAGGGGTACCCATACCTATAACCTAGTTCTTGGATTCTAATGCAATTGAGTATTCATCCATCCAGGGCCCAGTTAGAGTTTTATGGCGAGTTGTAACTCACCTCTTCAAGTTATTAAGGGACATATTGACAATTTGGTATGGGGCATAAAATCCAAAATGAGCCAAATAAATGAGTTTTTTAATCTTCCACATCTTTTTTTGGATAATTTCCATGTGAACATGCTACCCAAAATTTCCAGACATTGTGTTCACCAAAATCGACCCCTTGTTCATAAATCGCACTATGCCTCACTGAGCAAAAACCTAGTTCTGAAGATCCTCCAACAAACCATTTTCCAAGAAACTGAATAATAGTGAAGGGGTACCCTTATCTCTAACCTGACGTCAAGAATCCAATGAAACCAATGATTCATCCATCTGAGGCACGATTAGACTTTTATGGCAAGTTGTAACTCACCTCCTCAAGCCATTCATGGACATGTTGACAATTTGGTTAGGGGGCATAAAATCCAAATCAAGTGGCATAAATAAGTTTTGTAAGATCCAACATGTATAGTTGTTCAAGGCCCATGATACCATGCTACCCACAATCACTCGACATAATGTTCACCAAAATCGACCCCTTGTTTAGAAATTGCATTATGCCTCACTGAGAAAAACCCTAGTTATGGACATCTTCCAACAAATGATTTTTTGGGTAAAATAATGATAACAGGGGGGTACCCCTAGCTGTAACATGATTCCCATAGTCCAATACAACAACGTTCCATTCATTTGAGGCCTGATATATTTTTATGGAGAGTTGTAACTCGCCTCCTCAAGCCATTGAGAGACATGTTGACAATCTGGTTTGGGGGCATAAAATCCAAACATAGTATCATAATTGAGTTCCATAATCTCTCACAGTTATGTTTGGCCAAGTCCCACGCAACCATCCTACCCACAATCAACTGACACAGAGTTCACCAAAATCGACCCCTTGTTCAAAAATTGCATTGGGCCTCACTGAGCAAAACCCCAGTTCCATAGATCCTCTAACAAATGATTTTTCGGGAAACATAATGATAGAGGATGGGTACCCCTAGGTGTAACCCATTTTCTAGAGTCTAATGTAACCAATGGTTCATCCATTCAAGGCCCGGTTATATTTTTATGGCGAGTTGCAACTCACCTCCTTGGGGCATTCAAGGACATGTTGACAATTTGGTATAGAGCATAAAAGCTCAACCAGGTGACATAAATGAGTTTTGTAATCTCCCACACATTTGTTTTAGCCAATTCCCATGCAACCATGTTACTCACAATTTTCCATCTTAGTGTTTACCAAAATCGACCCCTTGTTCAAAAATTGCACTGTGCCTCACTAAGGAAAATCCTAATTTTGGAGATTCTCCAACAAATGGTTTTTTTGGAAACGTAATGATAGAGAAGGGATACCCCTACCTATAAACCGATGCCCATAATCCAATCCAACTGAATATTCATCCATCCGAGGCTCGGTTAAAGTTTTATGGTGAGTTGCAACTCACCTCCTCAAGTCATTGAAGGGCACGTTGACAATTTGGTCTAGGGCCATAAAATCCAAACTAAGTGACATAACTGAGTTTTTAAATCTCCTGCACGCCTTTTTTTCAAATTCCTATGTGACCATGATACCCATAATCACTTGACATAATGTTCACCAAAATTGACCCCTTGTTCAAAAATTGAACTGTGCATCATTGAGAAAAACCCTAGTTCCAAAGATCCTCCAACAAACAGTTTTCCAAGAAATAGGATAATAGTAGAGGGGTACCTCTAGCTGTAACCTGGTGTCCTAATTCCAATGCAATGGACCTTTCATCCATATGAGGCATGATTAGAGTTTTATGGTGAGTTGAAAATTGCCTCCTCAAGTCGTTCTGGGACATGCTGACAATTTGATCCGGGTGCATAATGTACATCTTCGAACAAAAAAAATGGATTGAATCTCATCCTTTCATGACAATAATCCCAACAAACAAACACCAACAAAGAATTGTATTGTAACAAATAATTTATTGAGTGTTGTGGAGGTTAAGCGAGGAAATTGGAAAATGTTTCTATGTGGATATTTGGAGATCTGTCTTTTATTCCCATGCAAGAAACCTTGTTTCTTGCATAATATGAAAATTCTAGTGTCACCCAATCTTTGACAAAGAAAAAGTGAATATAAATCTACTTAAGAAAATATTTGACAAGTGAATAATTTGTAAAACTTCTTACATGGTTTAAGAATTTGTATTATCTCTACCTTTTGCATATATGACGTGTTGCTTTTTGTTGATGACTACTTGTTATTATGGCTACTCAATTTTTCCATGTAAAATCTTTGTTGCTTTTGTCGATGACTATATGTTATTGTGGCCTTCATGCATTATATGGATACGGTTGGATTGATATTCATTATTATTTGCATTTTTTTTTTAAATTTATACCAAAAAAACCCATGGCCTCCTCAAGCTTCAACACTAAGGAAATAGTTTTGATTAGGAAATGGCAAGGAAAGGAAAGGCAAGGCAAGGCTAGACATGGCAAGCAAATTCAAGGAAATACAAGTTAAGGAAAGGAAAGGCAAGACTAGACATGGCTAGGAAAGTTCTAGGTCTAGGTCTAGGTATAGTTATGGGTCTAAGTCAAGGTCATGGTCTAGGTCTAGGTCTAGGCATAAGTCATGGTCAAGGTCATGATCTAGGTCAAGGAAAGGCAATGGAAAGGCAAGGAAATACAAGGAAAAGAAAGGCTAGACATGACAAGGCAAGGCATGGCAAGGAAAGGTTTAGGTTTAGGTCTAGGTCTAGGTCATGGTCTAGGTATAGGTATAGATATTCGTTTAGATCTCCACCTAATTCAAGGATATGAAAGGAAATGAAATGGAAAGGAAAGGGAAGGAAAGGCAAGGCAAGGCAATGCAAGGATAGACATGGAAAGGTAAGGCATGTAAAGTTATGGAAATACCATGACCTAGACCTAGACCTAGACCTAGACCATGACCATGACCATGAACTATACCATGAGCATGACCTAGACCTATACCTTTCCTAGAACTAGACCTATACATAGACATGGCAAAGAAATACATTACAAGGCAAGGCTATACATGGCAAGACAAGGCATGGTAATGCAATACAATGGAAAGGAAATGGAAAGGAAAGGAAAGAAAATGGAAAGGCAATGCAAAGAAAGTAAAATAAAGGATAGACATGGAAACGAAAGGCATGGAAAAGAAAATTTCTAGGTATAGGTCTAGGTTTAAGTCAAGGAAATGGCAAGGCAAGACAATGTAATGCAATGAAATACAAGGATATACCTGGAAATAAAAGGCATGGAAATACATGGAAATACCATGACCTAGACCTATACCATGACCTATACCTAGACCTATACCTACACCATGACCTAGACCTAGACATGTCAAGGAAAGGATATACATGGCAAAGAAAGGAATGTTAATTCAAGGTAATGGAAAGGAAATGGAAAGGAAATGCAAAGAAAATCAAGGTTATACATGACAAGGATATACATGGCAATGAAAGGTATGGTGTTGCAAGGTAATGACAAAGCAATGGAAAGGAAAATCAAGGCAAGGAAAGGAAAAGCAAGGATAGAGTTAAAGTATTCAAATGGAAAATTAAAGTTTACAAAGTGGAAGAGCTCGTCAGCATCTTTTCGGTGACATTCGTTTCAAGAAAAACGGCCTCTAGGT
This sequence comes from Picea engelmannii, assembly GCA_009831015.1. NCBI lineage: Eukaryota > Viridiplantae > Streptophyta > Pinopsida > Pinales > Pinaceae > Picea > Picea engelmannii. The sequence goes on along the minus strand of ML814005.1, from coordinate 173,109 downwards.
GACAAAGATATGAACAGTTAAAATTCCGTCAAAATTGGTGGAATATGGTTTGAAATGGTTCATAAAAATGGTTTAAAAAGGGGTTAAATAAGTTTTGGTTTGGATAAAAAGGGGTGGTCAAGGGCCTAGCCCTTGACCTTGCCTACACCAAGGCATCCCCTTGGTATTTCTATGTATTTAGAACCATCTATTAAAAACCCAAAGCACATGTTTAAAACATAGCATAACAAAGCGCAACATATAATGGGATTCAAATCATATAACAACCATATGTTTAAACTATAGTGCACCAACCATAAACCATGGATATATATTAAAACATATGTTTATACCATCCGAAATATATGTTAATATATACCATATATATTTACACCAAAGAACGCGCATATAATAAACCATGGATATATATGTTATACCACATGTATTAAAATCGCGCCCATATATTTGTATAGAGGGGAAGACCGCGGGTTTGACCCCGGGACTTCCACACCCCACCCAACAACTTTAACAACCATGATTTACCAATGTGCCACAACCATCGGACATGACAGGGAACGACGCATTAGCGTTAAACATTACAGAGATGCGGGGGATTTCGGATGTGGCCCATAGATTCCCCCGCTCCCCCAAAACTATCATTGTTTATTATTTAAATGAGGCTTTTGCACGCATCCCGAGGGGGAAAAGAAGGAGTTTGATGTGATCAAGGTGACGCTGCACAGTGATTGAAGTGAATTTTCACGTAGACCGAGGTGGTTTTTGCACACAGTTCAAGGTGGTTCAGAATTGACACGCATCTCAACGCCGTATGAACTATACAATCAGGGCAAATTTGGGAATTGTGCCAAAAAGGACAGTCGAAGTCTGGTTTCAGAAACATATCGATTTTATACTCAAAAGTCTCGATTTTTTGCAAGGATTCCAGATCTAGCTTCATTTTTTGCATTCAGGGATCCAAACAGAAAAGTGCTCACATAATCTTCCAGATATACGAAAAGGTATCCATGTTCATACTTAAAAGTCTCAGAATTTCATCTTGTAGTTGTTGTTGAAGTCTTTTACTGTATATGATAGATAGAACTCAAAATTCACTTTGTAAGCATTTAAATACTTAATCTATCGGCCTTCCCATTTGGAAATTTGCCTGGAGAGGTAGCCAGGAAGTCTGGTGAACTCCGTTACCAATTATTTTTCTTAGATAGTATGCTTACATGTTTATGTGTTGATGAATGTTATTTGATTATGCATTCATAAAGATGGTTAACAATTAAGAAACTCAAATGCAAGTAATGGTTAAATATCAAGTAAAAATTTCAGATCACTAGGTATAGGTCTAGTTCATGGTCTAGGTCCAGGTCTAGGTCTAAGTCAAGGAAATGTTGTTGGATTACTGAGAGGGGGGTTGAATCAATAATGAACAATTTATACCACTTATTAATCCTTTTAACCACAATGTATATTCATTTAACTTATTCAACAATGTTCATTAGTTCATCATTAATATTTTATTTCATCATATAACATTAACATCCATCGATGCATAATAAACAATAATAGACACATCCACACAATGCACAATACACTAATATTTTACGTGGAAACCCAATGTGGGAGAAAACCACATAATTATTTTCTTATATGTCTTTAAGAATTACATTCAAGGAAGCACCAACTTCCAATTATCTAGCTCCAACCCCCTAGTTTCTTAGGCTACAACCTAAGGGAATCTCTAACTCCCCAATTCTCTAGCTACAACCAGAAGGAGGCTACAACCCCTATTTTCTATGGCTACAACCACCTGTCCTTGACCCATCCAATCACCTTGAAATACAAGTGCCAAATGATGGAATCACTGCCACATTGTCCCTGTGATATATACCACTGTAAACCTATAACAATGTGTGCCAACAACTTGTACCAATAACATGTAATCAATCATGTTCCAGAAGTCATCTTGTACCAACAAATACCAATAGGTACGTGACCTATATATGTTGCATCTCATGTATGTATGCTCCTTGTCTATATTGCAACCTGTGTATGTATGCGACCTATCGATATTGCAGCTTGCGTACACCTTTAGAAGGCTAGGGTTCTCATGTTTCTGAAACTCACACCCTTTGTTGCCTTTGTCACATCAACCTGCAACCTATCCTAACCTGTACCAATCAACATGTACTATCAACCATGTACATTGATCACTCACACAACCTGTACCATTACAAGTGCATTAACTATGCACATCACAATACCTCATAACCATCACCAAGACCAAGATGTGATTTTACTAATATATCAAGACATCTATGCCACACCATCCATATACCATGTGTCAAAAAAACTACTAGAAAGTCCCTCTAAACATGTACAAACATGTAACAATCATAGAAAGTGTCTCTAAACATGTACCAAGAATATCCCTCAATAGATTAGATTTGATAACATAGATCTCATACTCAATATCACAAGAATATCATTCAAACCATGTGCATATTTATCTCTCTATTCATGTTCCATACATGTGCATACAATCATAATCATGTGTAATAAACCCTCACATGGACTAGACATCAAACCCTCACTGATATGTAGCCTCAAACTAACCAACAACTTCACCAACACATCACAATAAAAAACCCTCAACCATGTACATCATCCATGCACATCAATACATGTACCTTATACCATACCATGTTCCAACCATGAAATGTATCTCATATATCATATCAAGCATCAAACCTATACTATACCATGTACCACAAGATATGTTGAACAAGTAATACCAAAATTGTATCTCAAGCAAGTGCCATCACCACTAAGAGATGTCTCCTATGCATGTACTACCATATCCCAAGTGTATATCTCAATAATGTATCAATATCAATGGTATACCACTAACAAAACAACCATACACGTCGTACCAATGTACCAACAATATATCTGACCCAACATGTACCATATAGCATGAAATTCCTCTAGTAATGTGCCTTAGGAATGCTCCTCAATATCACAAATATGTAGTCTCATAACACAATATTACAAGCCTCAAGTATATTCCAATACCACAAAGATTTGCCTCTAACAAGGAACCATAAAAACCATATAATAAGCACCAAGAGTGTGTCTCAATCATGTAACGGTCTTACCTCAACCATGAACCATCAAGGGCCTCCAAGACATACCTTAAGCATGTGCCATATCATCCAAGATTCAAGCCTAAAAAAATAGATAAATGACATACCTTTACTCATGATAATCTATAGAATGTTGACCTGGGAACTTGCTTCAGACTTCAGGGACCCGGTACTAAGATCCACTCAAGTTTTTCATGAGTTTTTCAAATGTACACTACCTCTTCATGTACATCCCTCATATGTACGCTACCTCTTTTACTGTCAGCCCACGTATGTACACTACCTCTTCTAATGTCAGCCCATGTACACCTCAAAAATTAGGGCTTTTTAAGTTTGGCAACTACAAAAATTTCATCATCAACCCTCCTTTACTACCTCAGACTTGCATAACTTGATGTATCAATGTGTACCTACAATAGACCTTTCACAATATATATATTCAATAATATTCAAATAGGTAGGGTCATGTGCTAATGGGAGTTCCTTGGTCTCTTACTTATAGTGTTCAAGTAGCTTCCTCAAGGGGTTACCTTCTAACTAACTTTACCCAACTTCCCTCTTCTAGGGATAGCCCACTTCTAACCACTTGTCCACTTACAACCACTTTATCCACAAATAGTAATCTATCCACTTCTAGTTGTAATCGCTTTATTATTTAAATAATTTCTCTTTGGAACCACTTTGACTACTTTATTATTTAAATAATTTCTCTTTACTCACAACTTCTTGTTGCAACTAACTTTTCGTTAATTAGTCAATTCATAACTTCTTTTCCCTTAACTAACTTTTTATTGCAACCACTTTATTATTTAATTTATTTCTTGGTCAACCACTTTGACTATTCAATATTCTCATCACAACTACTTTACCATAATTAGCAAACTCACAACTTCTTGTTGCAACTAATTTATTTTTAATTATTTTATTAATGAACCAACTATACCCATGATTAAATTCTAGTTACCATCAATTTTACTAGTACACTTTTTCTAGGAGATTCTAGAATAATTGACTTCTTTGACCTTCTAGGGGCTTCTAGATAACTCATGAGGGTTCTCCAACTTCATATGGCCATAACTATCTAACCGTGAGGAGTTATGTGACGTTCCACATTTCACTGGAAATGGCATGACATGTACTATCCATATAGAATAGTCGTACCTACATATTCATTGATATTCATGCCTTTTATACCTAAAAAAAACTCGGGTCCCTTACCCATACCTTTATGCTACTAGACTTGACTACTAGACTTCCCCAAGGATTGAAATCAATCTCTAAGGGTTGAAATAAATCTACAATATCACTCTCCAAGGGTTGACATCAATGAAAACCAAAAATCCAAACCAACTTTCCATCAACCTAAGCCATTTGTCTGACAAATGCAAGGAAATACAAGGAAATTGAATGCAAGGTAGGGCATAGTAAATCATGGAAATACCATGACCTATACCTATACCATGACCTAGACCTAGACCTAGACATTTCCTAGAACTATAACTAGACCTAGAAATGGCAAGGATAGACATGGAAAGGAAAGACATGGCAAGGAAAGTCATGGTAATGTAATGAAATGACAATACAATGGAAAGGCAAGGCAAGGCACTGTCAAGGTAAGGAAAGGAAATGCAATGCAAGGCAAAGCAAGGATAGACATGGAAAGGCAAGGATATACATGGAAAGGAAAGGTAATGGCAGGGAAATGAAATGGAAATTTCTAGGTATAGGTCTAGGTCCAAGTCATGGTATAGGTCTAGATATAGGTCTAATTCAAGGAAATGCAAGGCAAGGAAATGGCAAGACAAGGAAAGGAAAGGAAATGCAAGGATAGACATGGAAAGGAAAGTCGATGCAAGGCTATACCATGACCATTACCTACACCATGACCTAGACCTAGACCTAGACCTAGACCTTACATAGACCTAGACCTAGACTCAGACATGGCAAGGCAAGGCATGGAAAGCTAAGGAAAGGCATGGCATGGGAAGGAAAGGAAATGCAAAGAAAGGAAAGGATAGACATGGAAAGGTAAGGTATGACAAGGCAATGCAAGGGAAGGAAATGCAAGGGAAGGAAATGCAAGGCAAGGTAGTGGCAAGGAAAGGTTGGGCAATGCAACACCACATTTTTTGATGCACCAATAAAATTCAAAATAAGATAAAATTTAGGAATGCACCAATTTTTTGTGATTTATTTTGATGTTATTTTGGAAAAATCGTTGTTCTCCTCATGATTCCACCATGCCTCAAGGAGTTTTGGAAATCTTCAAATTGACCTAGATCTTAGAAAACTTGAAACACATCAGGGATTGAAGCTATGATTTTGTTTTTGTCAAATTTAAATGTGGGTGGTTGGAAATGATGCCCTTCAATATCATAAATGCACAATCATATATACCTTTGAATCTTTGAGATATTAGATAGCACACATCACTTCAGTTTTGTTGTTGCACCAAGTTATGCTTAGGTAGCTCTCTACTTTACCATATAATTTGAATCAACATACTTGTCATGATATAAATCCCATCATGATACACATAAATATACATCTCAATGTTAAACATTCTACAATTAAGCCTCAACCTTAACGAACCATACATTCCTTAATCATAATCTATAAGTAATTGAAATACAGAGCATTGTATAAACCAAATACAAGAGAACTACTTTATGACATTTGTATGTCCCTTCAAATCATAAAAGTCCAAAGTTTTCAATTTACACCTCAATATTATCCTCCAATGATATATTGTTTTCAAATGTTAACTTAATGTGATTGAAACATTTCAATTACCACTAATCAAGGCATTATTACCAAGAATGTGTTAGCCTATGGCTTACCTTTACCAATCACTAAGTCTAAATTGTCACCTATATTTTTATTATTCATTTAGGATATTAGTAATATATCCTCAAATGATGACTAATGAGTTAGTTAAGATTGCCTAGCCTAGTCATCATGAATGATTTTAGGATCTAGAGCAAATCTCTCTATGAGGAGGCATCACCCATTGTACTATAAATATGTAACATTGAAGTGAATAATTTAGAGTTGGCTAATATGCCTTTTCCGCCATGTTGTTGTTCTTGTTTCTGTTTTATCAATTGTTGTTGTTGTTGTTTATGATTTATCAAAATGGAGATCAACTGCAACATAGTATCTTGCCATTTATTGAAATAATTTCCATTAATGTGTTGAAAACCACATTTGTTTTTTAGAATCCATAAAGCATTTGAAACCTTTGAATTTGAAACTTGAGAAGCAAATTTCCATAGAACCTAATGCATAATTTACACAAATAGCTAAAGTGCCACATTTCTTAGTTAACACTAAAATAGCACAGGCTTTCCAAAGATATTCAATGTGGTCCTAGATGAAAATAAAACATTATTTTATTGTTTAGTTAATGAATCCTAATGGTAAGCTAGCCTATATAATAAATACCACCCTATGAGCATGAGACTCAAAGGATAGTTGACCCAATTACTATTTTAAGATTTTTTCTATGCAACTAAGAATAGAACTTGAAACCTATGCCTAACTAATTCTTTGGTTTTCCATCATACCGCAAGCCAAAGATTCCATTCATGAAGTAAACTTGAGTGAAACTAGGAAATAATTGTTGCATATTAAAGCCACATGCATGTGAAATAAGTCTTAAAAATGTGTTGGTACAAGGTCATAAAGGCATTCCTTAGGAAGAAATGATGTCAAATCTATACATATGCCTAACTCTCAAAATAATAGTAGTTGAAGAGAAAAGATCAAAATTTGTGATCAAATGGCAAGTTGTTAAGGTAGCTTTACCCACAACTTGATATATGTATCTATGAAGGTGATAAATGAACCAATCTCACCTATCACTATGTATTGTGCTTGTATCCCTAGTAATATTTGGAACTCCCCATCAACACCACATTATTTCTATTAACTATTAGTGTTAACGAATATATCACATGTCAATATCCTTTTAAGAAACAATTAAATAAAATACTTCAAACTAAGGATAACATGTTTATATGTAATTTTATGAACAAACCTCATTCCACATTGATTTGAGAAGCAAGTTCAATTTTGATTCAGATGGTATACATCCTTCTTTGCAGCTAGTACTTTTTACATAAATGCTTTGGTCCCTAAATTGGGGAGGATGGACTTGATTACAAAACATATAAATGGATTGAACTATGGACATTAGATGTTACATTGTCAATGTTGGTTTAAGGAAAGGCATGGCAAGGAAAGGCATGACAACGCAAGGCATGACATGGCAAGTCAAGGAAAGAAAAGGAAAGACAAGGGTAGACATGGAAAGGAAAGGAAGGCATGGCAAGGAAATAAATGGTTGTTGATGTTTGAACAACATCGGGAAGACATTCTCCGAGATTAATAATTAATAATATAATTATTAATTATTATTAATATTATTAATATATAATAATAATAATAATATAATTATTAATTATTAATAATATTATTAATATAATAATAATAATAATAAATAGTTATTATAATTATTAGAGATGCATCCTTTCATGGATGGTCACCATATATGCTTTTAGGTTCTCTATATATTTGACACATTCATCATTGTAATAATGAATCTATTATATCATCTCATATACAATATTATCTCATATAATATATCATATAAAAAATTCAACATGGTATCAGAGTCGGACTAGTGGGATTGGGATTGACTCCCACTGGAGGGCGCAGGAAAATGAGAGTAGAGTAAAATGTTGGGAGTGATAAATTTATGGGGTTGTTACAATCTCTATGTGCAACATATTTACCTTTTATTCATACCTAAATTATAGAAACAATTCCATAAATTATGGTGGGTAGTAATTTTTAGTAAAAATTTCTAATTACCTAAATATGAAGAATGTATTGCTTATTTACTTCTACCTAAAATTATGAAAAGAATTGCATGAATTATGGAGGAACAATTTGACAAAGTCAAATACTATGTGGATGGATTATAACAAAATTAATATTAATCTTTGGGTAGTTATGGGAGGTATTCTCCAACTATTTATAAGAAATAAAATTTGATTTAATTTAAATTTAATTTTCAAAAAGACGTGTCTCTTTGGATCAAATTAATATTACTATAAAAAATTACTTGAAAGACACAAAAATAAACACATATATTTTTTCTCTCTCACATGTGGGAAGTAATCTAAGGAAGAGACTGAAGTTTCTAAGTAGTTGAAATTTTCTGAGTGTAATTACTTGTGATGTTCCAGAGTTTACTAAAGTAATATCATATATCATTGGAAGTAATTACCACTTGCGAAAAATTGTGTTTGTCTAATTTAACACTAGAAAATCAGCATAGTTAGTCGTATGGCATCGAGTATATGATGGATGTGTATTGGTCATAGTAGAGGATGTGTCATTTGCAGGGTCATTGTATATAGTTGTGCACATCCATGTAATGAAGAAGAAGAGGAGGTCAGTACATGCAGAGGGAGAAGATGACTCTGAAGACTATATAGCCTCAGAGGGAGTCAGGATTTAGAGGGAGCATGTAGACTCAAAGTGGGCCTGATCTAAGAGAGATTCATTTGCTTAGATACTTTAATTCATAAAGGATTCCTCTTCATATTCAGATTCAGATGGGAGAGACATCCTCTAGGACTGTCAGACAAGAGGCTAGACCTTGAGGAGATATGAGGCCTCCTAGAAAGGATTCCCTTGTTTCAATGAAGGAAGCCAATTAGAAGGATTGGGATGTGGACCTTTTAACATTGATTCTGAGACATGTACATTGGTTGAAAACAAATACATTCATTGAGATACCTACGTGGTATGTGTTGGGTATGTGTTATATTCTTTGCACAAGTAGGAGTGTCTGAGCGCCTGCGCCGGGCGCACAGGGGGGTGGAGCCCCCGAAATTTTTTTTTTGGGCCGACATATTTTCGCCGGTTTTGGGCCGGCATATTATCGTCGGGCCGACATATTTCTGGGATGACATATTTCCGGGACCACATGATATTAGGTGGTTTTCAGCACATGGTTTTTTGCCGATGGTTTTCTATTTTCGGTTAAGGAATTAGGGTTTTGGACTAATCCAGGTCATTGGGTTAGGGTTTTGGATGCTGTTGGCTCCTATATGTATATTGTATTGTAAACAATGTAACACAATGTGTATGAATATAATATATGCTGGTTTTCCCAGTTTGGGTTTCCAGGTGAAAAATCTCTGTGTAATGTTTGTATTTGCCATTGTATCTTTTCTGTTCTTT
>ML814005.1:141050-155959 GCA_009831015.1 Picea engelmannii | reverse complement strand
TATATATATATATATATATATTCAACATCATCTAAACTGTACATTTTTTACAAAATGGAACATCGTGCCCAATAGATAAAATGACAGATGGTGGCCTAGATACAAAATGTATTCATTGGTAACTCATTAACCACTGCCACCCTCGTAACTATTAGGAGAATCCCAGTAATCAATTGTTCTTCTCTTACTCAAAGAAGCACCTCGAGTGTTCCCTTGGGAATGGTTCATCACTCCAAATACTGGACAAAGAAACAACATTCTTATAAGTTTTTTTCCATGATGAATTAAAATACTTACAAAATGATAATTTGCAATTCAACCTAGAACAAATCACGATAGATTATACTAACAATAGCAAGGGTTTTACCCTTCTCCATGACCCTAATCCCTTAGTGATGCCACCATGTGTTAGTTACAAGGATCGAATCATGAAATTTAAAAAAATATGCATAAAATCAATTCCATTCATGATACATAAAAAATAATCATCAAACTATCATCCAAACCAAAAACCCATTTACAATCACATTTTATGGATAGTTGCAACCACATTTTATAATCACCAAAACCCATTTATAGGACCTAAGATGGTTTCACCTATCCACAAACTTGGATCAGTTGCACCTAATTGATAGGACCAAACCAACAAAATTGGGTGAAGGCGGTTTCACCAACCATAAAACGTGGATCAATAATCCTTAAGTGGACATGGTCAACCACCATTTTAGTCTTTCATTGACCTAAAGACTTGGTTGACCCACATAAACAACAAGGTGAGGCTTATGATGGAACTCCATGTTCCAACACCCCCACGTAAACTCATCTTGGAGGAAAACAAATTTCACAGCATTCCCCCCTAAATTTGTTCTGACTGCAAAAGCTTATCACAAGATGGTACAACAACACTCTGGAGGAAGTATGATCACCATCAACATAGATCAATGACAAAGAGCAATCATCCATTGAAAACTGGTTGCAAATTATGTTGTCCAAACATGGTCCCAGTCGGTCAATCGACTAGACAACAAGAAAACACCATGATAATCAGTCTCTATCAATCCAATAGTCTTTGTCAAGATAGATAGTCTCTACATCCCAAACAGTCTCTGTATCAAGTACAATAAGCAAATGTACAATTCCCAACAACATAGTCAAACATGTTTTTTTCAGTCTCAGCAAATCCAAGCATGTCACTTGGGTTTACACATCAACAAATTCAAGTAACTTCAATTATTCCCCCCCTTAAACACAATTGAGGGATGAAAGAAGAAACAATAGATGTTCGTCGAAACACCAATCAATGGACAAAAGCTAGTCGAAACTTAGTTGAAAAATACATTTTTGAAAATACCTCCAACCGAATATCAGGTTGGGTCATGATCCAGGTGGATATCGATGGCCACCCACCTATTCCACTCCCTCAAAGACCAATTTTCATTTTCGTAGTTTTTTCCTAGTTTTCGGGTCCTAAAATTTTGGGGTTGTTTTGAGGCCCTAAACAACATTTTTTGGGCCCGCCACAATCACACTGTAGGCATTAGCTAGAGTGTGAAGACAACATGTATATTCCTTGGATAGTTCTTTCCAACGAGATATTGTGTGCCTAAAATGAAGATCGTATGAAAAATTTACGACCTCAAGAAGTTGATGTACAAACTTATCTCATCAAGGCCCACATGACTTTTGGTGCTTCATCTCCTAGGGTTAGGTTTTTGGATGTTCAGGGTTTTCTGAGTTATGATTTATGTTAAAAAGGCCTTTGGAGCCTCATTGTAACTAGCTTCTTACGAATGAGCGTAGCTGACACATCTCTTCTCAGAGATAAGCTACCACCATTCTAGCTAGCTTGTGTGCTTTTACATTTTACAGTCTTTTGTATTTTAGACAGTCATTAATAGAATTTGATATTTACTATAATACTGTGTTCCTTGCCATATATCTGTGTAATTCTTTGTTATATAGTTTTTATATCTCTTCCTTAATATCGTTCCTAAAATAATGTGAAACAGGTCGAGTCTCAGTTGATTAATATCCCAGTCACACTTCAGTCGACTGTCAAGTTAGGTATAGCCTATGGTCAACCACTGCAAAGCATAAAACATGAATAGGAACATTGCACGACCGTATAGACGATGAAACAAAATGATAGGGACTCTTCAAACATCTGTTCAGATGCGCCCATGACCACTCATCAATCCAACCATAGGCTATCTTGGTAGTCGACACTAATCCATGATTTTGTATTTCATGTCTCTTCGGTAAAGATATGAAATCATGGTTTCCATTCCTTCGATGGTGAGGATGAAGATAAGGCACAAAGTTATGCGTTGGTTGATCAAAAGATATAATATCAGGATCTGGTGTACTAGTAGGACTATAACAACCAAATATATCAACAACACTGTCATCAACAATAATATCCTTAGCTTCTGGCATGTTAGTGATCCAAAATGGATCCAGGAAGGCCTAAAAATAAAAGTTCTCGAAATCAGATGAAACCAACTCCATTATGTCTAGCTTGTCGCGTTGATTCCATCCATATATTTTTTTTCGAAAACAAACGTCGTATGCGAAAGATATCACGTTCTGGCTGATTTCCCAAACATGCAAAAAAGTCAACTAGTCAAAGTCAACAAGATATACTGTTGACATCAGCAGTATGACAGATGATGTCATGATGATGTCATCATGTTGACATGGCATCACCAATAGGTGACACGTGTCACTCGAATTTGGCATTTTCAAGCTAAGTTGGCACCAGTACAGATTTGACACGTGGAACTATACAGATGACACATGGCAATCCATACATGACGTGGCCCAATGACATGTTGAAAAGTGGCAGTACGGACGACATCTAGGTTGTACGGAAGCTGATGTGGTAGGGTGACTAGGTTGTATGGAAGCTGACATGGCAGGGTGACTGGGTTGTACGAATGCTGATGTAGCAGGGTGACTGGGTTGTATGAATGATTATGTGGCAGGGTCATTGGGTTGTATGGATGATGATGTGGTAGTTGTCTAGATAAGTGACTGGGTTGTACAACAGTGACATGGCAGCTGATTTTGCATGTTAATTGTGCTCTGACTGGACGTTGATTGTGTGGTATGGATGAATCACAAGGCAACATGTGGTCCAATCAAAGAGTGCCACATGGCACCCTGGGTTTATCCAATGTTGGCTAGTTCAAAAACATTGTTACTACAAGTTTTGAACCCCCAACCTCAATGGGCGCCAATAGACTAAACTCCCTGGGCTAACCGGATGGGGGAATGTGGTTCTTGTTGAAACAACCAACATATTATCATTTTGAGTTGTACGTAGTGGATTGTTAGGGGTAAGCCCCGGTCGGTGGGGGCTAGCCCCAACCAACTAGGGGCTACATACCTATACCAGAGCTATGAATCTAGGGCTTAACCAATAGATGGATCACGTGGGGGCATAAGCATGAGGCCACATGGCCATACACGTGACCAGAGAGAGAGTCAGGAGAAAAGGGGCGCGGATATGTGTTATCCCATAGCTCGGCCATATGGCACTCCATATTCTCAGGAGCTCGGAGAAGAAGGGGGTTAAACCCTGTATTTGGCCATTTTTGGGTTTTTACCATAGAATATGTTTTTTTTTGTTATTTCAACTGATTTTAATGGATTTTATCCATTATTAAGAGATTTGGAGCCTGATTTGAGGCTAGATCTTGGGAGGAAGTTGGGATATTGATGCCAACTCCAAATCTATATAAACCAAGGGTTCTTAGAAGCATTAAGGAGGTTCAAAACAAGATAAATGCTGAGGAATTTGAAAGCCAAAGCCATTTTTATGCAGGGAAGCCATTAAGGTAGAGAAGAACACAAACATACAAGTTTGTAATCCTTTTGACACTTTTCTGATGTACTTTTGGAGCATTGAAGATAAATAATAAATCCTCACCCACTGAGACAAAGGCCCAGAGATGTAGGCAATCTTGTCGAACTTCGTTAAAAAATTTGATGTTATGGTTTGTTGTTCTTTGTGCTTACATTATGATCTGCATTTCTTATTATCGCTTCTATAATATCTCATTAATTTCATCTTCTTTCATCAATTCCTACTTGGTAAATGAACTCATGCTTAAAAATTAACCAAGTCTTTAAAAGATCATTTCAGATCAGTTAGGAACACCCATCTCATCAATCAATATATTGCTTTGCTGGAAAATCAGTTTGATCTCCACCTGCAACGAAGAAAACTTCATTTGCTGCAGCAAGGGTAGGTGTAGGCAGGGAGGAAACAATAACATCATATCCAAGACATGTTCTTGGTGTCAACATCTCAGGCATAATAGGAGAAACAATACCCTGTCCATTCTTTCCAAGTCCTCCTCTGGTATATCCCATCTTACTCAATAGTCATGACCCTATACTTGTAGTGTGTTTTTCAAAGCTAAGAGAAAAAACACAATCATTAGTTATAAAACATAAACCAACAACGTCTAGCTTACAAACAACAACAAGGGTGAATAATAAATGGGTGAGTTTGGAAACTCAACATCATCAACATTCTTCTCACAAACAATTGTGCTAGCAACAATGGTGGAAGAAGAAATAGGTGAGTTTGGAAACTCAACAACAACAATCTTCTTCTCAACAGTCTTCTCAACATCTTTTTGAATAATTTAAGAAATAGGTGAGTTTGGAAACTCAACAACAACAATCTTCTTCTCAACAGTCTTCTCAACATCTTTTTTTTGAATAATTTATAGTTGGTGAACTTGTTCTTGAAGGTTTTGTTTACCTGGAAGCTATGGAGAGTTCCATCCTTCTCAGTTAGTTGTAGAAATATGGCATCATAATCTTCCTTCAATGCTTGATATTTTTCAAACAGTCGATTGTTATCTTATTGAAGAGGAGTGCCTTATTCATGAAGCTCATCAACGGATATCTACAAGCGGGAAACCTCACGAGTCAATTGGAAATTTTTCTCCATCAGTTGGTCGACATTGGTGCTCATTGTTGTGTGGGAAAGATATTTCACTTATTCCTCCCGGTCTTCAATAAAGTTAGACTTCTACTCAAATTTTCCTGCAAGAGTATGAAAAAATATTGTTGCAGTGTTCCCTAGGGAAGTAACCCTTCTCGAGTGCTCAGTCATAGTAGTTTGGAACATGTCTTCTCCATACTTCAACTGATTTTTCAGCTATGCATTCTCTTTCTTCAAGGAAGAATTTTCATGAGAAAGGTACTTCACCTCTTTCACGAGATCATTGGCAAGATGCTTTTTATCACTAAAATCATCCACTAGATCTTGAAATATGGTCTCCATGGTCTGCTCTACGCCGAGTATTTTCCTAGAATTTTCATCATATCGATGCAGAAGGATGGTTTAAAAGAGGGCAGCCTCATCTTCCAGCTGGGTATGGGATGTCTTCAGTTCACTGCACAGGTGTTGATTCTCAGTCTGTAGTTGTGCCACGATATTCTTCAAGGAAATGAATTGTCCATGAAGTTATCCATGAGATTCTTCCAAGGCGATGGCCTTTTTCTCACGAATTTCCTGCAGTTTTTGAAGCATGAGAGCTTCATCTTCATCTAACATGCCCATCGTTGGTGGAGGATGGGATCCAAGACGACAAAGAATGGTGTTAAGAACAAATGGCCACAACAAAGAGTCAATCTTTACTATTCGACTCACAGAGGCCACAAAATTCGTGTTGGTCGGCTCATGGTACTATTAAAACATTCTAAGCATGAAGCCTCAACAAAGAAATTTTAAGGAAGCTTCTTATGAACTCAAAAAAATCCAAGGGAAAATGAGATCGTCTGGTTGAGTTCTGAGTTTACAGTGTGCTCAAGTTTAACCGTCTTCAGCAAGAATGATCAAGCTAGGTCAAGAGATTAAATCGACGTTGAGTTGATGCAATGTGCTGCCAAACTTTGACGAGGGAAGCCACTGGTATGTAAGTCGAGATGACATATTCCCGTGCATATGCAAGTCGGTCGGATATTTTCCAAATCGACAGTGAATGTATGCACCAGTTGGGTCCATTAATATCATCGGTCGATGGTTTCATCAGTCGCCTGGGTGGATTTGCAGTCGATGAGGGAATTCATGCTTACGTCTAATGATGGAAGGATGGTCAAAAGTTGAGTCATGCAAACCCCACAAATTGAGTCGAGGGAGGTCGAGCAGAAACAAGTCGAGGGTTTCGACTTAGCTAAAGCCAAGTTGGGTCTCTTTTCCACTTTGATGATGAATTCCATGTATGAACCAGTCGAGTTCAACAATATCGTTGGTCAAGTCGATCCTGGAGAGTTGACTATGTCAAATGCAAGTTGGATCGAGAATATCCTTTATGCGCCAATTGATTCAAAGGTTCAACACGTCTTTACACTTGTTTGATTTGATCGGCAAAGAAGAAAACAATATGCGTACTAGTCTTTAGATCCATCCAAGCGGAATGAGACAGCTAGGGAATGACACATGGGGCAGGTTGAAAATAATAAATCTTCCATCGAGTCAAGAAAAACTCTCGTCGAGTTTGAGCGACGTCCAAACAAACAAACTTCAGTCGGGTCAAATCGATGATGAGATTTCTTAACCAAAACTCAAGAAACCCTAGCCATATCCAATAGAGAAATTACGACAAGAATTTTCGGCAGAACCTTATTTCCATTCTTAGTCAATCCATATGGGAGAATTTTCAAATGCTCAATAACCCATATCAAACAATTTGCAGTTCTTTATTCAAAGAGAATACATTCAAATCGGCTTTGACATTGTCTCATTTGCATCTGAGTATTCTTTTGTGAAGCGGTGGTGTCAAAAGACAATGTAGCACTGAAGCATGAGTCACTCAATGAGCGAGAGAAATGAGCGAGAGCAGATTGTTCAAGATGATCTAATGATCTGAGATGATGATAGATCGATCACAAGGATCGACTATAAATGGATTTTGGTCATGGACCGAACCAACAAACTCGGGTCAAGGCGTTTGCACCTATCCATAAAATGTGGATCGAGAATCATTAAGTGAACATGGTCAACCACCATTTTAGTAAGTCGTCGACCCACATAATTGACAAGGTGAGGTTTACAATGGAATTGTATGTTCCAACAAGACCAACATTGATGCATCTATCAACATAGAGGGTCCGCAAAATGGGCATAGCAACTGCAAAACATCATACAATAAGATATTGAAATAAATACATAGAATACTATATATATAATCATGAAGAACATATATATGGTTAAGATACTAACCTCCTCCATGAAACTTTGATGTCCACTGGCCTCCATCGTCCCATAACAAGTCTTCCTACAACTCGAACATCTATGAGGCTCACATGAATTAATACTCTATCCATGTTTCCTCTTTTGATTGCACTCTGCTATAGGGGTTGAAGGTCCATCCCCTCTGCCAATGCCATCAACAAGAACCTCCTGTCGAGATAGTGAAAGAAAATTTGCATGATGCACCCAAATCTGAGTCAACGCTGATAAAGATAATTGTGTCTACTAAATGCTTTCTGCAATCAAATGATGTTGAACAAGGGGTTTATGCCTTCACCTAAGAGGAAGAGGAACTAGCATATGGTCATGCCTAGAATTCTCTCTATCTTATGTAGACCCTAGACCCACCCCCTAGAATTCACTAATGTCAAAGTAGTTGACATGGTGACCCAAAATAAATTATGCCCATAATTTCCTTAGAAAATATAGAGGCACTTCTTTGTTATTGTAGGGAGGTTTTTCAAACACCATGAACCATATATACATCGAATTATCCCTAAATTTCTAGTGGATGCACCAATCCATACAAATACAAGTCTTGTTGGCGTGGTTGTAGTATGGTTCTAGCATCAATAAATAGTGACAACAAATCTTGTTTCATAATATCCAAGTCTCTAACTTTTTTTTTTATTGATGATAGTCTTGTAATAGTAAAACATCCTAGCCCTATATTCAGAAATACTGGTTAATTCCCCTTGGGAACTTGCAATGGAAAATACAATGGTGTCTAATGAAGTGTCCAATGACAATCGATTAGGCTCTCATGTACCCCTTAAGTAACGGACAATTGATCTCAAAGAGGTCAACCCTTCATCAATTTATGTGTTTATGTTTGGTAGTTGTAGTGCATTCGGGTTTTCTACACCTTCACGTGGTTGTGTGGGGTTTTTATTGTGTCATCTTAATTATTCTCCTGCAATTTAATATGGGAGTTCGTATAAATTAGGTCAATTTTTTTAATTAAATTAAAAACATACAAAAAAATAGTTTAAGAAATTAAAAAAAAAAACAAGAAAATAATCACAAATACATACTTAGATTGCCTATGAGATGGTGTTAGGATCTTATACCAATTCCACACTTCTTATTCTTCAAAGGTGAGTGGAAACAACCTACAAACAACATCATTGTGAACAATCTTAAGTAATTGTAACTTTCATTCATAATTTCTAATATGTACAAATGCAATTGTATTTCCTTCACTATTAAACTTTACTAATAAATATACTACCTTTTTTATAAGGTCATGCAAAGGCCATTGTAAGACCAATGTGGTATTGGCCTCCCATGCAAGTATAGTGGGTCGGGCTTAAATATGAGATGCTCTTAACTATAAGATGTTCTTAATATTAATATACTTTATTCATACTTCATTTGAACATGATTGCATGCATGTTTTTTAATCAAATGTTTAGTTTGTGACTTTTTTTTACTATTATAATATATATAATATAATAAATGTTTATTTAAACCATACAATTTATATTTTCATTGATGGGTTGTTACAATAATTTCAATGTAACTATAAAAGATTCAAAGAAAGATGCTTCCAGTATCACTTTCTAGCCCCACATTCCAAAATATTATTAATTAATATATATAACAATGTTTAATTAAAGTTATATAAGTAAAAGAAAATCAAAATTGAAGGCATATGTGACACTATCCATTCAATGAAACTTACATATATTCCAATTCATTTATGTATGTGTGTCTGTGGATTTATTCATTATTGGTCATGCTACATCCCCACTAATTATATACATAGTTGTAAGTTTGATGATATGCTCCAAAATGTGGTCCATATCCTTCATCATATTGAAGATATTCTCCATGGTTTAATTATTGATGCTAATTACCCAATTAATTTCAGCACAAACATTTACAACATACTTTTGTAACTCCAAGGAAAATTGATACTTTTTAATATCCATTATCTTAAATATATTTAGCACACATTTATGAAATTGACTTAACATGGATGGAAAATATATTATTATCATATTGCATTTTACTTTCGACGAAACATAGAAATCAAATTGATGAGGTACTAAAATCCAACGAAAACAAAATTTGTAAAGCACCTAAACCTCGAGGATTCCCAAGGCCTTATGAAGAAGGAAGGAATATGCATCCATTCTTAGAGAAATTAGAACAATTAAGCATGTGCAAGGAATTCCCTCCTTGCATCTCCTTCAATATACTAGGGAATAATAGGTATCCCTGCCTTAGAATGGAAAGCAAGTCACCTAACCTAAAATGGCAGGGCTCACCATAGTTTCAAATCAATCTGGGAAAACCAAAGAAATGATGGTATTTAATTGATAATATTTTTATTTTAGGTTAATGTATTCTATGCTTTCACATATATTAAATGAAAAAATATCATGAAATTTTGAAGTACATAAAACCAAAAGTAACCTTCAACAACGAAAGCAACATTGGTGCATCTCAGAATTCAAAGAAGAATGAATATAGGAAAAGTAATTGTATGAACAAAATGAAAGTAGTAGATACATAATTATTTGTATCAACATGAAAGATACATTGATTTCTTAATGGTCCAAACAAGATTTAAAACATTCAGAGATTGCATGGTATCCCCATCATATAAGAAGAAAATAAATGAGTGAATCCAACAATAAATGAGTGAATCCAACAACATGACCAAAAACATATCAAAATGTTTTTACCTGCCTTTATAGATGTGCAAGCCCTAATTTCCACCCCCTACTATCTTAACCACATTTTCTTGATTTAAATAAGGGATATTGGTTGGGAGAAGGAGAAAGAAGATACCATCAAGAACAGTTATGCTTGAGTAAATATCATATGTTCTTAATTTAAATGAGTGATAAATGCATACAAAATGTAGCTTTAGACAAGGCACATTTCCATCCCCTCTCTTTCTATCACAAAAATGTTGACATGAGAAAATGTCCCTTGTCAACATCATAGGTTCACTTAGTTAAAGGACCAATTTAAACTTTTATCGATTGGAAATGGTGAACCCTTTCGATCTTGGTTATGATCGAACTTGGCATTTTCTCTTCAAAGATACCAATTATGGTTCGACTCGCCATTTTTCTTTTTTTATGAATTAAATGAAATGCATCTACTATGCAATGCAATGTGAAAATGAACCAGAACCTAATCTAATCTTGTGGGAGTGATGTAAAGAACCAATTTGACATGAAACAAAGGACATGTATAGAGACTAGGGAGAATAGTCCACCAATTCTCATGAAGACAAAACACAGGGAACACTTTGAGGACTAAGGATAGCCTACAAATTACCAAGAGAGTACCTTATCCACATCAAAATGTTAGACACAAATCTAAGAGAGACATGCAAAGAGTAGGGATAATTTTCTTCCATATGCCATTTTTTCAAAAATCAAAGCTTTCTCTGAGGATCAAGCATACCTGGCTTGACTTGTAGATGATGTTAGGATATTCTAGATGCCTGGTGAGAAAAATCCCTTCTTTCATTTTTCTCAACCACTCCTAAAACATGAGGCGTGGTGATCCAAATGGCCACAAATCATGCTCATGGGACCTTTTATTAGGCCCAATAGGAACACGTGTGCATTCCCAAGAATGTGCACACATTCATGGGAATGTGCCTATGTGGCATGTTGATTGAGGTTTGGGGTTTTCCAAGCCTGTCACATCATGAACACATGCACATTCCAAGAAATGTGCATGCGTTCCTGCATGAACGAGTTCGTGCTCACCTTGTTGCCACTTTATCATCCATCAACTTTGTGCACTCACCCTTAAGCACAAAAAATTGTGTTTTAATTGTTTTTAACTCTCTCATTATTTAATATATCCGTAGATAAGATGGATTTAAAGTAACTTATTAACAAAGAAAATTATCACGTCCTATAAATCTCATTAAAAAATTGAAATGCTTTTTTAAAATTTTAACTACCCAATCTTTTCAAACAGAATCTATGAGAGATAATTAATTTTCAAAGAAGTCTAAAACCTATATATAACAAGTGTAATGAGCAACAAAATTGCTTAGAACCTACCTCTTAAGGGGTTAGTTGGAAAATCCTTAAAGGAATTTATGGGTTAGTAGCATCAATCATGGATATCTATATTCAACCATAGTCTACCATGTTCAACTATAATCAACCATAGCCAACCATAGTATTTAGGGAGTTAATGGGTTAGTGATCGGAGCACATTAATTGGTTGGTTAATCAATGATTAGGGGGTTGTGAGATAGTGAATCAATGGTTAGAAGGTGTGTTGATTAATGGGTCAGTTGTGAGGGGGTTAGTATATTAGTAGTTGGGGTTATTTTGGGTTGTTGTTTTAAGGGGTGATGTGTTAAGACTTCAATCCAATTTGTTTTCTTCATTCTAATGTTATTATTTTTATGTTAAACCTAGACAACAAGCTCACAGGATGTTTTCAACCAATCCTCATGGAAGAGGACTTTAGATCTTAACATCCTAGTGGCCCTCATACATGAGTGGAATCCCTTCTAAGTACAACTATAAAGATCAAAAATTGAGATATTTGAGGAAAATGATTGGTTGAAATGGGAGAAAATCTTGCTACAAGAAAATAATAGGTACATATTGGTTACAACAAAGCAGTATATGACTCTTTTGAGAGCCATAAAAGAACATGGTGGTGTTGTATATGCAAGATAAAGGCTCCCCTTAAGGCCAAAATATGTGCTTGGAATGCACTTGAAATTATGTTTTATATATGTAAGGTTCATGCAGAAACAATAAATCATCTTTTGTAAATACCATTATTCCTTGGAGGTTTGGTCAATCATGATCGCTAGCATTCTAGGAAATGTAATACAATGGAAGAGTTACATGAAAAATGGTTTTCCAAATATAAACATAGGAAGGCTTCTTAAAGTGGCGAGGATGGGTGAAGGTAACACTTTCAATGGTGCTTTCCATTGGTGTGGTTTTTCTGAGCTCCCTCTTCACTTAATGGACATCTCTAAATCTTGTAGGCACATTTGCTTATGCATTATGGTAGCAATAGGGTGACCATTCAAGAGAAAAGAGTGGTTTAAAAATATCATGGCTTAGGGTAGCCAACTTGACAATTTATTTAAGAAGACACCAACATCGCAAAAGCCTCCAAAATTGTTGTAAAAGAAATATATTATGTTATATACAAGTTTATTGATCACCTCTAGAATGAGGATGAAAAGAATCAATTATCTCAAGGGGATTTCAAGAAAGTTGTCCATCATTGTATGGAGGATATCATAGAATTTATGGTCAAACAATTGTCTTTAAGCTTCATAGAAAAGGAAGGTAGCCCAAGTGTAAAGAAACACTAACCAAGTGGAATTGAACTTAGGTGGGGAGGATAACAATCATTCTTCCCAACCACCCTAATTTAAAAAAAAAAAAAAACATTTTTTTTTTGTTTGCTAGTTTGTTTGTGACTTGTAGGACTAGCATGTGGCTTGAGTAACAACGACTCAGGGGCATCTAAGCCATCAAAATCACTCGGGGATCGGACCCGGCCTGAGCCACACCAACTCTTAACATGGCTGGATTTTTGGTGTCCCCAAAAGTTTCGAACCAATAACTTCACATCATAAAATTCCTTAACAAAACACTATATCACCCTTAGTTCTACACCTTCAAGAACTAATTAAAAAAAACATATTACAAAGTTTTATTTTTATTTATTCTTTTACCTAATTAAAAGGATATATTATTAATTTTTATTTTTATATATATTTATTTTTTATATAAGTAGTCTATAATTCTAGACTGTTATCAAATTATGTTCTATTTGTTTTCATTATTCTTTTCTATTTGTTTTCAATACCTTGTACGTTTTACATTATTATCAAAGATATAAATATTATTTACTGTTATTTGACATTTTTACTTTTTGATAAAAAATTGTAAATGTTATTTAATATTCAATACCTTGTACGTTTTACATTATTATCAAAGATATAAATATTATTTACTGTTATTTGACATTTTTACTTTTTTGATAAAAAATTGTAAATGTTATTTAATATTCTTTGACTTTAAAAAGAATTTACAATTTAATAAATAAACATGTGTAATATAAATTAAATATATTATTTAATTCAATTTATAGTTTCTCTTTTCATTTATATCTAATGTCAAAAAATTCAACCCTAAAAGCTATATCGGTGCATGCTTTATTAATGAAACATAGAAGACATACCCACGTATATATATCCTAACTTCTAAGTTAGATGCGAACAAATGGCTCTGCGTGAAAGAATCATTAATGTCAAGAAAATGATTCAACACAGGCAATTAATGTTAGACTTCCAGGGCGGAGATTGGTGGCCTTTTCTCAATTACCAATCAAACCAGTGCTGGTGAATATATTGATATTCAAAAGATAAAAGACAAAGGGCAAAATATAGGAGTTAGAAGTAAGTTGGTTCATTAAAACAATTTAAAATGACCAAATCAATATAGCCTTTCGCTAACCAAACTTATAAGTAATTTTTTTGGGGAGATAAAACGTTTAAGGAAAAATCAATATTCAAATTTAATTATTTATTAATTATCAAATTTTATTAATATAAACGTAGCTTTTTTAGTTAACAAAATTTATAAATTTTTTTTAAAATGTATAAAGTGTTTTAATTTAAAAATTGGAAAAGTAGCCATATCTTCACACACACAAAATTATTCTCCTATATTATAAAAAATACACATTTACACATAGTTATAACTCTATTATATAGAGTTATTCAGATCTAACAATATCTTAATTTAGGTGATGTACCTAAGAGAATATCTCAACAAACAACAACCCAATCTTATTACATTAATGAAAATAGTATTTCCAACACCCTCCCTTAATGCTTACATTATGGAGAACAATAGAATACTTAAATCAAATAAATATATTTTAGAAGATAATTTTTGAACTCTAATATTTGGTAAAGTCTTCATCAACAACTTTATCCACTTCTGAAATCTCGTAGACTAAGCTCCATCACACAACCATGCATCCTGAGCTACCACTTGATCCCTTGAAGATACAATTGCTTCAAGCCAGAAAACCCATTGTAAGAGATTGTAGACATAATCAATGGCAGTGTTCTTGGGTACCGTGTTCACCAAGAACCATAAGCTTTTAAGTTATGTTACCCTATTCTAAAACAGGTGTTGCCATTTCATCATTGGAAGTGAACATTCCTCAATCGCTCCTTTTCATAAATCGTGGCTTTGGTAATGAAGACAATCCCATGTGTGCTTGAACATTGCCTCTTTAATATCATGTCACCAATTCCGCAATGCACTCCCGCGTGATATAATCCTTGAATCTGAGAAGCACTAAAATATTAGTGAAGCAAAGTTGTTCTTCCTTCTCTACTCTGCACTCTTCGGTTAGAAATATGGCATTTAAATTACACCAGCAAACAGATTAAGCCAATTGGTAGTGGGGCATCAATTCTGTATAACAACTTTCTCTTCGGCAATGGATCTTACTCCAACAATAGTCTCCTCACCTCGACCTCACACGACGACGTTACACGAACATTCCTCTACATTTTCTCTTTGCGGAAATTCTCATTTCCTATACTCTAAGGTGGTAGGACGACTCACTCACACAAGTCTTGGATTATTCACTAATA
>ML814005.1:126660-140950 GCA_009831015.1 Picea engelmannii | reverse complement strand
TTGTTGATGCTTTGAGCAGGAAATGTTTGCTATTGCAGGAGTTCAGAATCAAAACATTGGGTTTTGATGATCTCAGAGACATGTACAGAGATGATCCAGATTTTAAAGAGGCATATGAAGCAGCTGAGAATCCAATTCTCAGGGATAGAAGCCAATGGGAAAAATACATGATCCAGGAAGGATTATTGTTTAAAGGTAATCAAATTTGTATTCCAAAATGCTCCATGAGGGAGAATTTGATAAAGGAGAAACATAGTGGAGGATTGGCTAGACATTTCAGTCATGACAAAACGTTCTCAAAGTTGAATGAGTCATATTTTTGGCTAGGAATGCGAGCAGATGTCAAAAGATTTATGGACAGATGTAGAATTTGTCAACATTCAAAAGGAAAGAGGCAGAATGCAAGTTTTTATCAACCATTACCCATACCTGAGAGGCCGTGGGATGCAGTCAGCATGGAATTCATATTGGGGTTTCCAAGAACACAAAGAGGGTTTGACTCAATCTTTGTGGTGGTGGATAGGTTTTCCAAAATGGCACATTTCATTCCATGTCAGAAAACCAGTGACGCAACTCACATTGCGAACCTGTTTTTCAAAGAAGTCATTTGACTTCACGGCTTGCCAAAGAGCATAGTTTCAGATCGAGACACTAAGTTCATAGGACACTTCTGGAGAACCTTATGGAAGAAGTTGGGAGAAAAATTGTCATTTAGTTCAACTTATCATCCTCAGACGGATGGACAGACAAAATTCGTGAACAAGAGTCTAGGAGACTTGCTGAGGAGCTTGGTGATAGAACACCACAGTCAGTGGGACAACATATTACCACAGGTGGAGTTTGCTTATAACGACTCACTTAATAGGAGCATAGGGAAGAGCTTGTTTCAGATTGTCTATGGCATGCAACCGAGAGGAGTTTCTGAGTTGAGGGATTCATAACAGACTGTGACTAGGAGTGCCAGTGAATAAGATTTCGCAGAGGCGATGAAGGAGCTTCACAGCCAGGTGAAGGAGCGATTGCAACATTCGAGCCAAGAATATGAGCGGAGAGTAAATCAACATAGGAGAGAACTTCAGTTTGAATTTGGTGATTTGATCCTTGCACATTTGAGAAAGGAAAGGTTACCGAGAAGAACATATAATAAACTGAAGATGAAGAAAATCGGGCCATGTAAGGTCTTGAAGAAATTTTGGGCAAATGCATATGAGATTGAATTACCCGATGGGATAAGAATTTCTCAGATATTCAACATCACAGATGTGTACCCTTATAAAGCTGAGGAAGCAGAAGCAGGAAATGAATAGCTAGAGGTTCAGTGGACAAAACAAATGCCAATTGCAGAAAAGCTGCAGATGGAGTGCATACTAGACAAAATAATTAGTAAGAAGACCAGGTGAAAGCAATGCTTTGAATACTTGGTCAAGTGGAAGGGCCATCCAGTTGAAGATGCCAGTTGGGAGAATGAAGCTGAAATACATAAGCATGGACACACCATGCGCGAGCTCATGGACAGGAGCCCATGAAAATTTTCAAGCGAGGGAGTATGATGTAGGAGCATCGCACGGGCGTGCAAGCATAGCCAGAAGCGAGCCAGAGCGGAGATAAGAGACAACTGGAAAAGCACTGAGCACATTTTTTGAAAATGTTTTGAAATATTAATGAAGTCATTAAGTGGAGGCATGCTTGTATTGTTGTAATCAGACCTTGAGCGTCTCGCTCTCGTCTGAAGTAGATAGAGGCATTTATGCAAAGTTAATGTAGGTAGATAGAATTTAATTCTAGATTAGACAGTTTTAAAACGCAAGAGGGAAACATGATATAGACACCCTCATTGTATAATTGTAATATTATTATGAGCATAGAGAATAGAGAAGAGAGCAGAGAGCTGAAGTTGAAAACACCCATGTACAGAGATTTGAATTAATAGAAAGAGGTTTGATTCAAATTCATGGTGTTGTATTTGTTCTCTGTGTATGCATGTTGAATGTTATGCTCATGGATATTTACATTATGTTATACATTTGTTTTTATATGCTATGTATGTGATTTCATGCTTTGTGTTTGAATTCTGAGAGAGAGTAAGGAATGAGTTTCAATTGTTTCTCTATCTGAGCAAGAGTTCCTGCAAGGAGTGCAATTGAATTGCCTACAAGGAGTGCGTTGACAAAGGGTTCAGAGGTTTGTCTTTGAAAGCTCAGATAGGATAGATTTTGTTCTCATTTCCTCAGAAGTGTAGTTAGGTACAGGAGTTGTGTGAAGTGTGCGCAGGCCAAGAGTAGTTTCATGGTTTGTAAGACCTGGAAAATTGTTGAAGGACTATTGCTGCAGGGAGTGCGCAGAGTCAAAGGACTTCAATTCTTTGAAGTAATTGAAGGATTTTCCGCAAGGAGTGCATGCAGGAATCTTATTTAAGACTTGGAGTTGGAGAAATCCTGGGACGGATAGAGTCTTTGTAGTTTTCGAAGAAAAGAACAAAAGGCTGATGCCTTGAGGTGTTGAAAGGAGGTGTCGCAAGGTTGTTTCGTAGGTGGTTAAGTTCCATGGAAAACCACTTTATCAAATTTGTAGAAGTTTTCAGAAGGGAGAACAGACGGTCGGAATTCTCCGTGAAGAATTCACGAAGTTGCAAGAGCCATCAGATCTTGCAGAGAAGTAGGAACGTTACAACGATATTTCCTCAAGCGTAAGTTCAGAAGAATTCAAGGCCATTAGATCACTCACGAAATCTCATTTTGGAGTTACATGAGTTGTAGTGTCAAAGGTTTTGCATCAAGGCTCGCGAAGTTGCAAAAGGTGAGTAGCGAAGTGGCAAGTGGATTAGAGCCATCCATCCAGGGAGGACAAGTGGCAGAGATCTAGAGATCTCATGAATTCGAAGGTTCATGAGGTGGGAGCCCAAAGGTTGGGTACTCTAGATTGCGAAAGGCGAAGTCCCAAAGGGGCAAAGAGACATGTGCGTGGGGCCAACTATCGGTGATGTGTATCAGGATTTGTGCATCATATTTTTAAAGAAGTCAACACTCCATTGACCTCTCGTGTCTCGGGGGTTCATGACACAAGAGCCGAGAGTTCGACATCAAACCTCACGAAACAACGAGAAGCGAAAAGTGCTAGAGTTATGCCTAGCCGGTGGTCACATGCGGAGGGTGCTGACAAGAGAAGGAGCGTGCCCGTATCGGCATTTCAGGTATCGCGAGATTTGGAAGAAATATTTGTGGGACTCGGAAGGTAGAGGGGACATAGAACTTGATCTTTGAATATCTTGAGTTCCTGGGTCATGAAATTGTGTTGACCGTCGGATCAAAGGGAAGATCCAGAACCATCGATTGTTGTTTGGGGAGGCGGAACATTAAAGCTCCAGTGTTCTTTTTGGAACTCGTCATATCGCTGTTCGGAGGTCTGAAGGCACAACTACGTGACCACAAGAATCACGAAGTGCGAAGGGAGATTCATTGAGGTTTTCTATGGGTGTAGATTTCCTGAAAGGGAAATAGAAGATCCAGTTCGAGAGAGCTCTTCGGGCCAGAGGAATAGAGCGATCCTGTGTGCTTGGACTTTCGACCTGTGGGTTGGGAGTGTTGCGTCAATGTTGAAGTTGAGGAAGGTCTGAATATCTGATATCTCATGCACCAAGTTGTTCACATATTGAAATGTATGTTATTCTATATATTTTGAGGCTTCTATCTTGGAGGTTATGGCATATGCTTGAGGCATATACTGGAAGTTTTTGCACATGGTTGAGATACATATTCGATATGTTGGCACATGTTTAAGGCACATTTTCGGCATATGCTTTGATTCATGGTATACTATGTTAGCATCAGAAGTCACCCCTAGATTACAACAGGAGAAGAGACCGATGCCCATCAGTTTATGTCACGATTTGTTTAATGGGGTGATCAGATGGAGGTTAACTCAAAATGATGTGGTTCTAACTCTGAAACTAGACTAGGCATGCATGGGCAAGTGAGGTCTTAGATAACTTCAGACAATGAGTTGTAGTAAGGGTGAGTAGGGGGAAGACTTGTATAGGAGAATTGCAAAGGTCTGCCGTAACATCAAGTTTCAAACAGACTGTAGGGGAAGGCGTCTAAACACAAGATATTCTTACATTCAAATGCTAAAAACCAGAGAATACAATAATGAAACAATAAATCCTTTATCATAGCATAATTGCAACAATTCACACGAATCATTCATTCACGAACTCTCTCAGTATGAGATGAAAATTAGATGGAGTGGGAAGACTATTTGTCATTAAACAAGAAATCTCACATACTAATGTATAACCGAAAAGCTAGAATATCTGTTAAAACTTTACAGTCGGGAGCTTCACTCTACCATCAATAGATTACAAAATACAAAGACTGAGTCTATATACTTAGGAAAATTCACCTCACAGAGGCGTGCCCAGTCACCCAAGGCTTTGTGTCCCTTCAGTCAAACTCATACTGATATCTTTCTTCAGGCGCCACCTTAACTGTGCATGGCTCCTGCAAGGAGGGTCGCTGAGCCATTAAGTGCTGAGCTAGCGTGTGCAGACTTCTCTGTCTAGTCGAGGACTTCGGCATGGTTTCTTTGGAAAAATCGATACGCAGGACCTCTTCGAGCAGACTGCTTGCCAGACCCTCCATTCCTCACACTTAATGAATGAAAGGAGGTTTCAACCACCCGTCATATTCTTCATTTACTCTAAGCGAAAACTAGGATCGAGGTCTCATCATATGGCGCATGGAGATCACGATGATCCTTTCGGCGACTAGACTCGACGCCTTTGGCCCCTTTTTGCACAACTCTTTTATTTCTGAAGTGACCACGGGTTGTGACCTTGCGCTTATTCTCAAAGGCGCTTTCAGCGTTCGTGAATAGGAAGGGGCTGATCCCTGCGTCTTGAAATCATGATGAGCAAAATGCCAAGATGGCTTAATCTGGCGCCACGCGTCCCTCTAGATCTGATGGCTCTGAATTCTCCCAACGATGTTGTGGGCCTGGGTCCTAGACATTCTCAGTGCCTCACGCATCAGGAATATGATGGAGCTGCTCCTTGCACCTTAGAATTGCGATGGGCGAAACGCCAAGATGTCTCAATTGGCTGCCAGGTGTTCCCTTTGAATGGACGGCTGAGAATTCCCCATGATACCACGGGCATGACTTTTGATGCTTTCGGGGTTCGGGGTTTCGCGATATAGGACATGGAACCTTCACCCCTTGAACTCCTGAATGCCGAAACGCCGACACGACTAGACCTTGTGCCACGTGTCCTTGGGATGGATGGCTGCTATCCTTCCCTGCACCTAATATGGGCGTTATCCATTGTGCTAACCTCAGTGCAACTTCGCTAACCGCGATTTCCCAACAACCGTTGATCTGCTTCTTTGGATGAATCCTGACCATTGAAATCAGACTGCACGCTTGCTTGATTTAAGCCTTAAATGGATTTCTTCTGTGAGCTGCGCTTGGTGCTCGTCGCGCCACTTGTAGACCTGAATACTCTGGTGCTCAGAACAAGAAATGTTGCTAACATTAGGCTCCATGGGGGATAGAGTCGTCCCTGTGATGCTCTAAGGACTCTTTTTGCAGTTCCAGTACCTTGTTGTTGGGCTATGGAGTCATTTACTAAGCCGAAACAATAAAAATAAAAACAAAGAACTAAAAGGACAATATTTACAAAAACAAAAGCCATTGAAGGCTCAGGCAAAACATTTTTTAAGAAAATGCCCATTTACTGGGCTGCTGAAAACTTCTTCACCCTCCAAATCCTATAGCCGATATGTGTTATTTGAGAAAACCTCAGAGATTTTGAAGGGCCCGATCCACAAGGCTTCAAATTTTTTGTGCTTGCCCTTATCTTGTTTAGGAGCATCCCATTTCAGCACCAGGTCTCCTATCTGGAACCCCTCCTTCCTAGCCTTCTTATCGAATACCTGCTTGGTCGTCTGCTGGTGGTCCTGAATTCTAATCATTACCTGCTCTCTGGCCTGCTGGACTTCTACCAGTTGATGAATCCTTCTTATCATGTCATTGGGCTCTTCTTGACAATCCTGGAAGAATTTCACTACAGGAATAGCCAGTTGAGACGGGAGGATAGCTTCTGCTCTGTAAACTAACTGGAAAGTGGAGATGCCTATAGATCTCTTTTTGGTCACCCGATCGGCCCATAGAGTGAATTTCAGCTTCAAATTCCAAGCCCTTTTGTTGTCCTCTAATAATCTTTTGATAATCCTTATCAAACTTTTGTTGGAGGATTCGGCTAAACCATTGCTCTGGGGATAGTATGGGGTGGAGTGAATCAGTTTGATCCTGAATTGTTCACAGAACTTGACTAACAGCTCAGCCTTGAAAGATGCTATGTTATCAGTAACAATTTTCCTTGGGCAGCCAAACCGTACGATGAGGTCTTCCAGGAAGCCAATGATCACCTTGTGGGAAGCACTCCTGGTGGGGATAGCTTCAATCCACTTAGTAAAGAAATCTATGGCAGTCAGGATCCATCTGTGCTTTCCACTAGAAGCAGGGTGGATTTCTCTAATAAAATCTAGGCCCCATTGCTGGAAAGGTCCCGAAACAACTACAGGTTGTAAAGGCAGAGACTTGAGCTGCTGCTTTCCTGAAAATCTTTAGCATGGGATACAGGCTCTAACTCCTCTATGGACATCAGTGAACAAGGTGGGCCAGTAGTACCTAGCTCTGAGAATTTTGTGGGTTGTTGTCTTCCAGGAATGGTTCCCTCCACATAGGCCACTATAAAATTCGACCATGATCCTGTCGGCCTCTTGTGGATCCATGCATTTTAAAAGCACTCCCGGGGGGTCTTTCCAATATAAAATTTGATCGATAAGGCAGTACCTAACTGCCTTGAGCTTCAGAGCTCTTGCTTTGTTTCTTTGCAGGCCATTTGGGGGCCGCAAATCCTACAGAAAATATATGACATCCTTATACCAAGGACATCGAGCCAACAAGGGTTTTGTTTGAGGGCCTACGTCGGACAACTGATTCTACTGATTTTCTGATTGTCCATTGATGAAATCCACCCCCAAAGCTTTGTGATTATCTTCAGCCAATAGCCTGGTTAAGCCTTGACCCTTGATCAACCTGGTATGCCTTATTTCCAAGTCAAATTCCAGAATCTTGGCTATCCATTTACTTCTCTTCCCATCAATGTCGGGCTGGATAAGGATGTCCTTCACATAGGCTGAAGGAACGTATGCAGACACTTTTGAGTGCAGGACATAGACTCTGAAAGATTTGAGAGCTTTCACTAAGGCATAGGCTTGTTTCTCCATGATTTCATACCTAACCTCTACATCTCTTAATGCCTTGTTGAAGAAGGCAATGGGCTGCTCCCGCCCTTCCTCATTTTCTGCAACAAGACCACTGCTATTGTATCAAAATAAGCGAAAGAGAAGATTAGGAAATCTTTGGAATAGTTAGGACTGATCAGCACAGGTGCTTCAATCAATGCCCTTTTTATTTGGACAAAATATTCCCTGGGTTCGACCGTCCATTTCACTTCACTTCCCTTCTTAAGCATGGCTATGATGTGTTTTACCAGCTCAGCAAAATTCGAGATGAATCTCCTTAGAAAATTAATCTTCCCCAAAAAGGCCTGAACCTCCTTCTTAGATCTGGGAAGTGACAGGGTCCGAATTTCCTCCACTCTGCTAGGATCAATCCTCACTCCTTATACTAATACTATATGGCCTAATAGCTTTCCCACCTTCATAGAAAACAAAAATTTCTTGGGATTTAGGGAAAGGCCAAACCTCCGGCACTTGGAAAAAACCTTTCTCAGGTGACAACAGTGCTCTTTGTCAGACCTAGAGAATTTTTTTATGTCATCCAGATAGATCGCCACAAACCTGTCTTTCTCCTCGATGAAGGCTATGTCCATGGCTCGCTGAAATGTCGCTCTTGCATTCATCAGTCCAAATGGCATTTTGGCATACATGAATGTGCTCCAAGGAGTGGTGAAGGATTTTTTTTCTCTGTCTTCAGGCATGACCGATATCTGATTATAACCAGAAAAACCGTCAATCATGGAAATCCTAGATGCACCGGTTACCCTCTGCAATATGTGTTCCATGTGGGGCAGGGGATAATTGTCTTTCTTTGAGCTCCTGTTCAGGTTCCTAAAATCAACACAAAGCCTTATTTCTCCACTTTTCTTCCTTACCAAAACCAAATTGGCCACCCATTCAGAATATCTCAAGGGGACGATGATCTGGGATTCTAACAACTTCTTCACTTCTTTCTCCATGATAGGCAACAACATGGGATTTATCTGCCTTAGCTTCTGCCTGAATGGCTTAGCCCCTTCCTTCAGTGGGATCTTGTGTTCAATGATGGGTGTGTCATACATCTTGAGGTCTTCGTAGGTCCAAGCAAACACATCTGCAAATTCTCTCAGCAACTCAGTATATTCGGCCCTCTGTTCTGTAGTTAAACTCCTTGACAGCTTGACAAACTTAGGCTCCTCCGATGTGCCAATGTTGCAC
This sequence comes from Picea engelmannii, assembly GCA_009831015.1. NCBI lineage: Eukaryota > Viridiplantae > Streptophyta > Pinopsida > Pinales > Pinaceae > Picea > Picea engelmannii. The sequence continues at coordinate 132,452 of ML814005.1, read as the reverse complement.
TTAGTTGTATCAGCATCTTCTCCTAAAACCATACCCTTTACTACCACATCATTCCCATCGAACAATCTTTCTGAAGGAATTAGTCCCCTCAGAATGTGATTGCTAGGTAGCTGACTGATCTGGTGGTTAGCAATTTTATTTAAACACACCTCAAGGTGAGGGTCATCTTCTGTGTCAGGATCCTGATCAATGTGCAACGCAGAAAATTCATCAACATATTGGAGAAATTTTTCGATTTCCAGATCATCTTCGAATACCTTCCAATGCTTGACATTGTCCGGTACAGAGGGCCTATATTTTATTTCAACATCATATTTGACCATCGACAACAGAGGAACTTTGAGCAAACTGGCTGAGATAGCTAAAGAATCGGCTGAAGTATTTTCCCCCCTCAGAATGAAATAAATGTTAAAGGCCAAGAAGAAACTATCAATCAGGTCCCATACCTCATTTCTGTAATTTTTGAGTTGGGGATTATTAGCACGGTAGGCATTTCTAACTTGCTGGATGATCAACTCAGCATCTCCAAATATTTCTATCTCTTTAATTCCAATTTATTTTGCAGCCCTCATACCTAGAACAAGAGCTTCATACTCTGTCACATTGTTGGTGGTTTCATATTCTAGCCTATATGACAGGGAAATGGTTTCTTGGGAAGGTGACACAAAAAACACCCCAGCACCAACACCTTCCCTGAAACAGGCTCCATCAAAAAAAAAATTCCAGATGGGGGTGATGGAGGGAGGAAACTGATGAGGAGTGGTGGGTTTCTTTCTGAGCTTAAGAGGAGGCTCAGGAGCATGAGTGAGTTGCAGTAGGCTGGAACCTAAATCAGTGTCCAAGGCAAAAATGGGATGGTTGGTAGGATTGGATTCATCACTGATTATATAGGCCAATTGGGCTTCTCTGTATAGCCTCCTATGTTCTCCCCCAAACACTGGGATAGTAGAATAGGTTAGGTCCATCTGCAAAGTTCCCCCCAGTCTTTTTATCTAAGATCTTGATAACAACATACCGAACTTGGGGGGGACATCATCCACTACAATACCCATGACCACACTTTTCATGGGCAACTAAAACAAGGTCACAACCATGTCTTTGATAACCCTGAGACATTGAAATTTCCTGAAGTCGAAGGAATATAGGTCATGATAGGCTCGGGTGACTTCCAACCCTAATTATTCCATGACAGTTTTGGGCATGAGGTTGTGAGAAGCCCCTGAATCCATCAAGAAGTTGTGCAGTACCTTGTCATGTATGTTCAAGGAAGTGTAGAAGGGAGGGGATGAGTCATTCATGTCTTCTATCATAGGACCTAAGATAATTGCAGGCTTTTCATCTTTCAAATTGATGGAGTCAATGGGAAGGCATGAGACCTCAGACTGTAAAAGCTCAGAGAAGTGTTTCTTGAACCCCTCATGTTTAATTAATTTGGTTAGGGGCACAGGGATCCTGATCTTTTGGATTTCATGCTCAAAATTAAAAGAAGATGTAAGCTTCAGAATTTCTCTTATTTCGGGAACATGACTCTGGACTATGAGAGAGATGGGTCGGGGCTTCTTACCTCTATGACTGTTTTCTACTTCATTAGCAGGTTTCTCTGTTCTAGTGGACTGCTCAGGGACATCAGGTGTTGTTGTCTTTTTCTTAGACCTCAGATCATATCTACCTTGGGCACCACTAGTCTTGTCTCCCTTGCTTAGCTCATTTAGCTGATTGTCCATGAGAGGCTCCTCATATGATGATTGAGTAAGATGAGGAAAAGGAGGAATATCTCCGAAGCAATGGATTTCAGGATCAAGCTCATTTGTTTCCCCTTCTTCCCCTTTGGCCACAAAATTGTTTTGGAAAGGGGCCTGAATTTTCTGGTCTTCTCTGTCTCTTCCCCTCTCTCTTTGCACAGTCGGGGGAGTGATATTGTTTGGCCTCCTGAAAACTCCTTTGTTTTCAATGTTTTGAGGGCCCTTATATGCCTGCCTCCCCTCCACCTTCATCCTCTCCATCTTAGCAGACAGATACTTCACCATCCTGGTCAGCTCATCCACTTGAGGGTGGGGTACCGATGGGCCAAAAGTTGAGGTTTCCGATCTTCCCTTTCTTCTGTCTGCATCGGCCTTGTTCCTCAGTCTATCAGATTCTAACACATTAGATTCCACCTCTATGGCTGCATCTTGCATTTGAGCTAAGGAGGTGGCTCTTCTTTCTGTCAATAAAAGACAGAAATCGGGGCCAAACACACTAGCATAAGAAATCTTGGCTGAGGCTTCTGAAGGCTTTATTTCGGCAGGGATTTTGTTATACATCTTATTGAATCTTTTGGAGAATTCAGAGACGGAATCTCCTTCTATATTCTTTAAAAACCCAAACTCTATCATGTAATACATGAAATCCTTCCTATCACCCCACTGTCTCAAGAAATCACTATCCAGGGCTTCGATCCCAGCAACAGATCTGGGGGCCAATCCTCTAAACCATTTCTTGACCTCACCATCCAGGCTCTGGACGAAGACCCTCATCCAGACATATTCATTTTCAATGTTCAGGTTGTCTACATAACTGTAGAAAGCAGCCAGATGCTCTTCAACAGTTACATCCCCTTCCCCAGTGAACTTGGGCATGTATTTCAGGTAATCTCTAGCAGGGAGAGGATTCATAGGATGAGGCAGGATTAAGGGAGCATATTTGGTAGCGACTATGGTGTCCATTATATTTAGAGGGGGATTATCACCAGCCATAGGAATATTAGGTGGAGGAGAACTTGGAGGAGAAGGAGTTCATGAAGGGGCTCCTGGGAATGAGTCTCGAAGTGGAATGGGAAACAGAAGGGGATTTAAGGAGAAGGCTAGTGGGATTAAGTCAGCAGGTGCTCCTCTTTGTGTAGGAGTGGTAAATATGGGAGTGGGAAAATCTTCTATGGTCCTGGGTCTACGCTAAGGTACAACTTCAGAGGAGAGGGGAGTGACAAGGATTTCTCCCTCCAATGCTAGACCAGGAGGGGAAAACTCAGCAAGAAAACTCCCGAAATTCAGGAAACGGGAAACCTCTGAAGGAGGTCTATTAAGAAACTGAGGAGGATAAAATGGAGTTCCTACAGAAGGGGACGACGGATTACGTGGTTCGACGGTGGAATCTTCTTCTTCAAGGGCCTTTCCTTTTCTGAGAACCACCTCTGGATCAGCTTCAAGCATAACTAGAGGTAGTTGTGGATGAGACCGCGTGTGTCTACCTCTAAAAGCCACAATTAACACGGCAGGTTCGCCACAGTGGAGTTGTCACAATGGAGTCATCACAATGGAGTCACTAGGGGCACAATAGCAATATTTAAATTCTCTGATACCTGATGCACCTTCAGAATCAGAGGCTCATGTCGTTCAATCATGGGGAAAATTTTCAACTTCGTCCCCGGCAACGGCGCCAGAAATGTTAGCGTCAGAAGTCACCCCTAGATTGCAGTAGGAGCAGAGCCCAACGCCCATCAGTTTATGTCATGATTTGTTTAATGGGATGATCAGATGGAGATTAACTCAAAACGATGTGGTTATAACTCCGAAACTAGACCAGGCATGCATGGGCAAGTGAGGTCTTAGATAACTTCAGACAGTGAGTTGTAGTAAGGGTGAGTAGGGGGAAGACTTATATAGGAGAATTGCAAAGGTCTGCCATAACATCAGGTTTCAAACAAACTATAGGGGAAGGCGTCTAAATGCAAGATCTTCTTACATTCAAATGCTAAAAACTAGAGAATACAATAATGCAACAATAAATCCTTTATCATAGCATAATTGCAACAATTCGCACGAATCAGTCGTTCACAAACTCTCTCAGTATGAGATGAAAATTAGATGGAGTGGGAAGACTGTCTGTCATTAAACAAGAAATCTCACATACAGATGCATAACCGAAAAGCTAGAATATCTGTTAAAACTTTACAGTCGGGAGCTTCGCTCTACCATCGATAGATTACAAAATACAAAGACTGAGTCTATATACTCAGGAAAATTCACCTCACATAGGTGTGCCCAGTCACCCAAGGCTTTGTGTCCCTTCAGTCAAACTCGTACTGATATCTTTCTTCAGGCGCCACCTTAACTGTGCATGGCTCCTGCAAGGAGGGTAGCTAAGCCATTAAGTGTTGAGCTAGCATGTGCAGACTTCTCTGTCTAGTCGAGGACTTCGGCATGGTTTATTTGAAAAAATCGGTACGCAGGACCTCTTCGAGCAGACCACTTGCCAGACCCTCCATTCCTCACACTTAATGAATGAAAGTTGGTTTCAACCACCCATCCTCTTCTTCATTTACTCTAAGCGAAAACCAGGATCGAGGTCTCATCAGATGGCACATGGAGATCACGATGATCCTTTCGGGGACTAGACTCAATGCCTTTGGCCCCTTTTTGCACAACTCTTTTATTTCTGAAGTGACCACGAGCTATGACCTTGCGCTTATTCTCAAAGGCACTTCCGGTGTTCATGAATAGGAAGGGGTTGATCCCTGTGTCTTGAAATCGCGATGATCGAAACGTCGAGATGGCTTAATCTGGTGCCACGCGTCCCTCTAGATCTGATGGCTCTGAATTCTCCCGACGACACTGTGGGCCCGGGTCCTGGAAATTCCTAGCGCCTCACGCATCCAGAATATGACGGAGATGCTCCTTGTGCCTTGGAATCGCGATGGGCGAAACGCCGAGATGGCTCAATTAGCCGCCAGGTGTCCCTTTTGGATGGATGGCTAAGAATGCTCCGTGATACCGCGGGCCCGACTTTCGACGCTTTCAGGGTTCGGGGTTTCACGATATAGGACAACATGGAACCTTCACCCCTTGAACTCCCGAATGTCGAAACGTCGGCGCGATTAGACCTCGTGCCATGCGTCCTTGGGATGGACGGCTGCTATCCTTCCCTGCACCTAATATGGGCATTATCCATTGTGCTAACCTCGGCGCAACTTCGCTAACCGCAATTTCCCGCCAATCGTTGATATTCTTCTTTGGATGAATCCTGACCGTTGAAATCAGACTGCCCGCTTGCTTGATTTAAGCCCGAAATGGATTTCTTCTGTGAGCTGCGCTCAGCGCTCGTCGCGCCACTTGTAGACCCGAATACTCTTGTGCCCAGAACAAGAAATGTTGCTAACATACTCTTTGAGGAACATATTGGATGCCTTGGAAGATGGTTTGATGCATATCATGGTGATTTTGAGCACATGATTTGGAGGATATTCTTAGTGATCTTGGCACGAGTTTTATGTGGTTTTATCAGTTATGTGGTTGTATCAGTTTTATGACGATGATACATTAGTATCAGTGACAACAACATTGACATGTTTATTCTCTTATTTAAATTTAAGGGAGGGAGGCAGGGGAAAGGAAATGGATTTGTAGCTTCCTTCATGCTGGATCTTGTAAATTAAGGGGTTGGAATTGGAGAATCTAGGGAGATGTAGCTTCCTTTAGGTTGGAGCCTCCTTCCAGTTGGAGCTGGAGAATCTAGGGAGTTGTAGCTTCATTCAGGTTGGAGCTTGTAAATAGGTGGTTGGTGCCTCCTTCCAGTTGGTGCTGGAGAATTTTGGAAGTTGGTGCTTCCTATGAATGTAATATTCTTATATATAAGAAAGAATTCAGTGGTTTTCTCCCATTTGGGTTTCCACATAAAATTCTTGTGTACTGTGTATTTTTGGTTATATGTTTATGGTATATTGAATGCAATCATAAGTGATAATTTTTTTATATCTTAAATGATTTCATATTGTGATTAAAAGAGGTAAAAAGTGTTTAACACTGATTCAACCCCCC
>ML814005.1:113837-126655 GCA_009831015.1 Picea engelmannii | reverse complement strand
TAATCAATAATCCAACAATTGGTACCAAAATGATTCCTTCAAAAACAATATAACCACTGGAAGGTAGATCATGGAGTGCACTAAGAATGGAACACCATTGTTTGATGGTTAGAACTATGCCTTCTGGAGTAGAAGGATGAAAACATTTGTGCAAGAACATGTATTTGATATCTGGAAAGTAGTAGTAGATGGATACAAGGAATCTGTCGCTCCCCAAAAGATAAAGATGGAAAGAAACTCAGTGAAAACAATTCAAAGGATAAAAATGCTATTTTGAGTGGCTTGGCTAGTTCAATATATGTCAAGGTTATGCATTGTGACTTTGTAAATGATGTTTCGGAAAAACTTCAAAATGTTTATGAAGGAGATGCCAAAGTCAAAGGGATCAATCTTGAAACTTATAGAGGTCAATTTGAAAATCCAAAAATGAAGTAAGATGAATATATTGTATCTTATTTTCTACAAGTTGATGAAATAGTGAACACTATTAAAGGCTTAGGAGAATAAATTAAAGAACCAATAATTGTTCAAAATGTGTTAAGGTCTCTTCCATTGAGATTTGATCATAAGATTTCATCCCTAGAAGAAAGACCATATCTTTCTACATTAAGCATTAATGAGTTACATGGAATCCTTACAGCTTATGAAATGAGAACAAAGCAGGATATTCCATCTAGGAAGGAAGCGTCTTTCAAAGAATCCAAGAAGACAAGAAAGAATAAGAAAAATTCAAAGTCAAACTGCAACTATAGTGATGATTCAGATGAAGATGAAGAAATGGCCAACTTTGTAAGGAAGTTGAAGAGAGGAACTGGCAAGTACAAAGGTAATATTCCTTTAAAATTTTTTAATTTTGTTAAAATTGGTCATTTTGTCGCTAAATGTCCTTAAGATAATAATTCAAAAAGTGATGAAGAAGAAGTTCCCAAGAAAGAAAAGAAATACCAAAAGGGAAAAAAAATGGAAATAAAAGAAAAGTATTCAAGAAAAGACTCTACTCAAGAGAAGATAGTTCTTCATCTGATGAGGATGATGATAGTGACAATGAATTAGAAAGAGTTCTCTTTGTGGCATTGGAAACTCAACAAAATGATAAATAATATTATGAAGAAGAAGGTGAAGTAGATCTTGAAGTAGAACTAATCAATGCCTTAGGTGAGATAAAAAGAGAAAGGATGAAAAAAAATTCACTCAAGGAAGAATTGATCACGCTGTTAGCACTAGAAGTCACCTTCGGATTGCATCGAAGGTAAGCCCAGTACCCATCAGTTTATATGTCACAATGAAAAATTTAAAGGGGTTCGAATGGGTGCAGACTCAAGATAATATTGTTCTAACTCAAAAAACTGGACCAGCATGCACAAGCATGTGAGGTCTTGATTAACTTCAGTCAGTAAGTTGTAGTAAGGGTAAGTAGGAGGAGGAACTAGAGAGAAGAATGTAGAGGTCTGCTATGGACCTCTGGTCTTCGAACAGCCTAAGGAGGAAAAACTCAGAAAACAAGATCCTCTTGGATTCAAAGTTTCATAAAAGGATGGAGAACATTACAACAGAACTGCAATCAAACCTACATTACAATACAACAATAACAATACATGTGAATCTTTCAATAATGGACACTCCAACATTAGAGGTAAACACTATGGAAAAGAAGCTTAATTAGATTAAACCAGAAGTCTCAAATCTTGTTACATAACTAGAAAACTAGAAGATTCATCAAAAGTTTGCAATACGGGAGCCTAGCTCAACCATCAACCATAACAAAATATCAAAATGACTCCTATATACTCAGAAAAATTTGCCACTAACAGCAGAGGTGTGTTCAAGTCTTTGTTTTCAAGGCTTTACGCCTACATGTTCTCTGGCAGACCGCGCACGCAGTCTTCTGTCAGACCCAAGCTTCTGTCGAAGACAATAGTGTTTCAACAGGGACTTGCAGAAGAGTCGACTTACTAACAGTTCTTTTGGATTTCCATTTAAGTGGTGAGATGAGGTTTCACCAACCTTCCTCACCTTCATTAACTATCTACATCAGGAAATCAATGAGATTAAATGAACAGGGGGCGACTACATGGTGCTCTTGGATAGGACACCATATAAACACGTGATTGTGGGGCCGCTCAAAGGTGTTTTGGGTTTACACTGCTTTTGAGCCCGCAATCCACCACCTCTTACCATGTAGTCCTTTTTCCAAACCACGGTTTCAATTGCAGGACTGCTCAAGAAAATTATCGCTCGAGCATGTTGCATGCCCGCAATGAACCGTGGCCATAGATCTAGTCCTGATCTGAGATCTAGGCACACCCACTAGATTTAGCACCATTGTCAAGCTCAACTACTTGCCAAATTTAGAATCCACCAAACTATGCCCTGGGGGAGGGGGATGCTACTTTTGACGTTGAACAATAATACCTCCTAGAATATGATATGACGACGTGTGGCCTCCAGAGATTGACAGTTAAGATCCCTTCAGGTCTCCGAGCTCGGGAAAAATCAAATCTCAAACCTCCTCTGCCTTCAACTTATTTTACCCGAAGCTATGGATTTACTGACACCTGGCCCCGCCGATGAATGGTCCAGATTCACTTCAAGCCTTCGACACTTCTAGATTTGGCCACTTTGACAAACAAATTTAACAATATTTTGAACCCCTGATTCCCGCGAACCATCGGTCTGATATTCTCAGGAATGTTTGCCGTTGAAGATGATCTCACCTGTTGCTTGCATTTCAAGCCCCAAATGGACTTCTCTGAAAGCTACGCTTTGATGTTTCTTGTGCAGGACGCGAACTTGGACAACCTGCTTCCCTTGAAAACTATATGTGATAACACAAGCTAAAGGAGGGTTCTCAAAATTCCAATTTTTTTTTTAAGAACTCCAACAAATTATTAAGAATATAAAGTTATAAGTAGAAGAAGCCAAAAGGATTGAAGAAACACTCAAAAACCATTTCGAAGAAAAGGAGAAAATGAAGGAGAGATTGGAAGAAAAAATAGTTTCACTAAGGAAGGAACTTCATTAGAAGGACATGAAACAAAAAAACACCAAAATATTGGATTAAATCATCAGCATTCAAAGGCCATATTATGGAAAGTTTGGACTAGGATACGAACAAATGCATACTAAGAATGGTCCGAGCTCCATGATGACATAAAATGAAGAATAAGAAAAGAGTTATGCATAAGTCATCAAAGGTCCCATCAAATAAGGAAGAAGGCAATTATTCGAAGGAAAAAATTTGGGAAATGGAGAAAAATCAAGAACACGATTACAAAAGATTTGCACCACCTAGAAGATATAAAACATAGAATCAACAACCAAAAATGGAGGGAACTCAAAAGTAATATTACGGAAGAGATACACCACTTATAAGATCCCCCACACCCAGGTACCAAACTATTTTTCTTGGTTTATATTATTCTTGTAACAATTTAGGGCACAAGGCTATAAACTGTAGATCCTATGATAAGAACAGAAGCAACTATGGAGGCTACTCTAGAAATAATTATCTCAAAAAACCTCATGAAGTGTACAACATAAGCTATAGCAATTTTATCTCATTAAATAATGAACTAGAATGATACAAATGCAACAATTTTGGACACATGGCCAAAGATTGCAGATTGACTATTCCTCCAAAGGAACCAAAGAAGGATTTTAACAGTCACATAAAAGAACCATCAAAGATATGGAAAATGAAGCAGGATAAACTAAACATTGAAGAATGTTTGATTTCTCTTCAAGCCTAAAGAAGAAAAAGTAATTGGTACATTGACAATGCTTGTTCAAAGCATATGATAGGTGACAAGGATAGATTTTTAACTCTAAAGAAAGAAATATATGGATCAGTCTCATTCAAAAATTGTTGGTCCCTTCGTTTTGATAATAGAAGTTGTGCAAGTTATCAAGGACTTGGACAACCAACCAAGTGAAGGAAAAGAGGGTTGAGAAAGGAAATGCACAATAGGAAGACATTGGAACAGAAAACAACCTAAAGCTAGTGCGTAATCAGTTTCGGGACAATCCATTTGGAACAAAATCAAGAAGAGAAGAGGGACTATGGGTTCTCAAAGAGAAAATGATTGTATTGTAATATGGGTGGTTGTGTGAAGGAAATAAGAGAGAGGATCGAGATGCAAGAATTGGATCTATACTCCAGATTTGGAATGTAATTAGTAAGGGAAACAGATTAGATCGATTACAACAAACTTTAGTATTGTGTTGAGATGTGCCTACTGATCACTTCTATGATGAGTAGGATAGATGATTAATGTAAATCTATGAATGCATGTTGATCAAGAATTATTATATAATAGAAAGATAATTGAGATCAAATTTTAAAAGTTCCCGGTTTCTATTACTTCCTATATCTATGAAATGTTATTATGTTGTTGTTTTTTATGCATTACGTGTCTTTATCATTTCTTGATGTTCTATAAAACTCTGTTCTCTTGTATTGGCATATGATTTGTTAAAGGATCTAAATAGAATAATATATCTTGCTTAAGAATGGTAACCACCTAGATGTGTTATAGATCTGTATAACATTCTTCTTACCCTTCCCTAAGTTCTTTTGTCTCAGTTGTGCTTCAGGTGAGACTTCTTTCCTTTTGGAAAGATGAAAATGCTATCACACTAGACTAAATCGATACACTTTTGTTGGTAACCTGAAGAAGATATATGTTTGACAACTTTGCGCCAACAAAATGTTTCTATTGTTGGGACCCTGAATTTACAAGAGAAACTGTAAGGAGAATTCTTCCATGGATCTACAAGTTTGACGTTCGACAGTGGTGGGAACGTAAGTGTGATGCATTCATAATGAAGGAAGTGGAGTTACAAAATCTGAACTAGGACGTCGCCAAAATGTTTTTCTTCTACTCAGAAAGATCAAGCGACAAGTATGAGATATTCTGGGTAGAATTCCCATAAAATTTGTTCTAGTAGGTAGATCGACTACAAGAAGCACCAGAGTTCAAAGAATGGATCAAACAAATTGGTTCATGGGATATAGAGAGGATAGCATAGCTTCACTGAATGGATCACCAGATTACTAGAGTGATGGATTTCTGGTTTGACATGTCCTTGGAAGGATATATCATTGAGTTTGCAGTGGAGAAGAACCAATCTTTTTCATGAACCGAAGCAATATCCAAGAAAGGGTCATGGGGAAAATTGTTGAGGGAATTCCCCTCTGGAGAAAGTTATTTTTGGTGGAAGAGGGGATGCTAGTTGTTCCCTCATGTCATATGGTAGCCTAAAACCATGCTCTCAGGGTGGGGAAATCTTGGGGAAGGTTCATGACCTAAGAAGGGGAATGGGTTCTTTGACAGAAGGGGGAAGAAAAAATTGCAAGAAGTGAGAATGCCTTGACGAGAGCCGCCATAGTTGAGAAATGGTGGTGGGGAAAGGTAAAGAGAGAAAAAAAGTAGTCCGAAGTTTTTTAGAAATAAATCAGACTAGGAGGAATGGATGAAAGAAAGTTAGAAGAGTTATGGAAGTTGAGAATACAAGAAAGACTGGTTAGTCTAAGATTGAAGGAAAAAGAAGCACAAAAAGAAATAATTCCATTGGAGAGTGGATGAGATGAGGAAGGCTTAGAAGAAAGAGAGGATGAAGGACATCTGGATATTGTGAGCTAAAAAGAATATTCGGCCCTGATCTTAGGAGGATTCAACCACGAAGCAGAGCAGATTGATATGGTACAAGAAAATGAGACCTCTTGGATCAAAGAAACCCACCCAAAAGTTAGTGGAACTAGCCCCAAGTCGCTCATCCCCTAAGCACCTTCAATACCCTTGGTAATCTCAATACCTCATACTCATGCAAATGTTATTTCATCGAACTCAGTCAGTTCAACAAGACCCACAACTATAAATAGTAGGAGGATAGTAGGGTCTCCTGGTAGATCGCAACTAGGGCAATTAGGATTTATTTTGATAGGAATAAGAACACTGACAATGGATGGAAACATGGGAGGCTCGATTTCTCGATACCTATATTTATGGGGTAATGAGGATGAGGACGTAGAACAACATTGGTTTCTATGTGAGGCCATCTGGATGTCGAGAGGGACATTGGATGCGAACAAGTTAGTGGAATTCTAGACTACCTTGAGGAGTCACGTCCTCAAATGGTACATGAAGGATATTGAGCCTAGGGTGTAAGGACATGCCTTTACCCTTGACCAGGTGCATCCAAAATTCATTTTTGAATTCAAGTTACCTCAATCAGAACAAGAATCTCTCTTTGAGTTGTGAGAGATTCAACAGAGGGAGGGGGAGTCCACATGGGAATACAATGAGGAGTTTAAGGACGCTATTGGGATAGTGGCGCACCCAATTCATGAATACCATCAAAAGGAATGGTAAATCCAAGGGTTTCTACCCTTGACATGAATCCCCTTGTCGCAACAAAGAATAGACACACCGAAAAATGCTTTGGAACAATCAATGAAGATTGAATCCATGGTGAGATACCTAGGGGGGATGAGGAAAACCAAACCTCCGATATATTCACACATGTCAAACCTCCAAGGATAGATAACTTCACTCTCAGAGAAGATCCAGGAACTAACTCTACTCAACCCAGTGTGACCTCAAGTTTGGTGTACAGGATGCTACACAGAGGGGCATATGGTAATTGAGTATCCATGGGTAAGAAGAATAGGACACCCACCTACAAGACCAATGGGAGGAGTTGCGAAGGCATTAGAAACTATGCTATTTCATGCACCGATTCAATACAATGCTTTCCCAAGTGCCCAAACCATTCAGACAGCCGAATACTGTGAAATATGTCGGACTCAGGGGCATGCAACAAGACACTACCCCATATTGTAGAAGTACTCATCTGCACCCAATACAATACATTGTGAGTTATGTGGGTCCATGATGAATGCTACAAACCAATTTTGGGCACTATATGCACTTGCAGATAGACTGGATCAGACTGCATTTAGGATAAACGAAACACCCCAAGTGTTAGGAAGAGGCTGAGGAAGTAGCGATGCAGACAGATTTAGGGGAGGGAGGACCGCAGGAAGAGGACTAGGTCAATATTAAAATTTTGATGAATAAGGAAATATGGTCAGAGAATGTCCTCATTCGAGATGGCCATGGTGTTCACACTACAGAAATAATGCCCATGCAACTGAAGAGTTCCCAGATCCGATCACAAAGTGGGAGGATCGAGCTCGGAAAAGAGGAGCTAACTTCATAGGCTCGAAAATCGGGAGAGAAGTCAAAGAAAGGCTACCCAAAGTCTACATCATCACTTGCGGAGGAGAAAAAAATAGGGCATATGCAGACAATTTACCCAAGATTTTGAAATAAGGCCCCAAGGATGAAAAGTATGATCCTTTGAAAAGAAAACTATTTTTCAAATATGCAGTAGAAATATTTAGAGGTGAATCTGCTCCATAAATAAGGGAAAACCCTCCTAAAGTCACCATTCAACCCAAGACCGTTAAATCTCCTATCTCACCTCCCGCACCCTAAAATGCTATAAACTCAAGAAGACCCCGTGAGGAGTCCCAAGATATAATCAACCTCTGGTTTCAATTATTCTCTGAGATTTTGGGAGATGACCGACTCTCCGAGAAGTTGTAGAATACCTTATACCTAGTCCCAGGATACGAGGGAACCCTAGATACCACTGTAACCACCATCCTTCCTAAGAATAATAATACCCAAAGGATACAAATAAGGAAGGTGTGAATGGGGAAAGAATTTAGGTTGGAATCCAAGTTAGGTGACTTCGAAATTAAATATGTCATGATAGATTTAGGATCAGATGTCAATATATTACCCAAAAACACCTAGGAGGCTCTAGGGAAACCTCAGTTAGTCTATTCCCCCATCGATATGAGAATGGAAAATCAATACTACATTTTTCCAGTGGGAAGGCTAGGAGATATGGAAGTAGATGTTGCAGGAGTTAAAATCATTGTCAATTTTCAAGTGATTGAAATCATGGGAGACAAAGACCCCTACCATGCCTTGTTAGGGATCGATTTGGCCTATGAAAACAATGATATAATTGACTTAAAGAGGGACACTATGATGTTTGAATAATATGGATTAAAATTAGTCTAGCCCTTAGATCCATACATAGGACCTAGATATACTGAGCCAGTGGATAATAACATGGAATCAAAAGTTCTCTACTAGTTATACACCATAACAACAGGGACGAGGCCAAATTACATCAACACCACTTCATGTGGATATGTAAGTTGGAGGATTATACAATCAACTGAGGAGGACTCAGAACTAGCTTTTGAATGTTGGCATCAAGGTTCATATGAAATATTTTCAAGACGTTGCACAACTATTAGGGAAACAAGATGGATAGGGACCAAGATGAGGGATCACCCAACACATGAGGATGCTTTGAAGGATGCCCCACCCAGGTGGTGGGCCACTCACAAAGCTTCAAATCTGGATTGGGAGGACACAAATAGAGCTATTTGATACATATTTATCAGAAGTGATCAGATGACAATAGAGACGAACATGAATTTCCAGGGTGTGCAACTATTCAATGGGCATTTTGACCCTATAATGCATGTTGATAATTACATCAAGCAATGAAAATTTGTGTAGGTACCATCTCATCTATGTGTCAACTTATTTTTCCACTCATTAAGTATGATTCCAAAAACCTGGTACATTCATGAAGAGACCAGAAGATAATCGAGTCGTTGGAAAACACCAGAGGAGAAATTTTTCAGGGATTTCTCCTTCACTGGTAAGTCTCTTGATCTTCACTTAGTCTTTCAAAGAATTAGAGAGATAATATTTACTAGTGTTTTTAAGTCCATATCAAGCCTAGTAGTATGTTCTGATCATTCCCATTTTCTTCAGTCCAAGTGAGACCACAACCTTTCTATAATGTCAGTAGCCTACTGTAAAATTGATGAAGAACCTAATGAAGTAGAAGATCTTAGGAACCTCAATATCAAAAAAATTGTCATCATTAGGAAAATCCAGGATACTACACCTAGTCATACTAGTATTACTTATACCCTTCGTCTGAATTTGTGGAAAGTAAACATAGGGAGAGAAGAGCATCCTAAGATAACTTCTATATGGGACTATTGGGATGAGCAGGCCATGAATGAAATCCAGAGCATGTTGCGGGAATATGAGGACCTATTCCCAAAAATATTTACAGAAATGAAAGGAATAAAAGGATCCATGTGGGAGATGAAGATCAAGCTAAAACCTGACTCGAAACCCATGAAGCACATACCATATCGTCTCAATCCCAAGGTAAAAGAAAAGGTCAAAAGATAAATAGATAAAATGTTGGCAACATGACGGATCTTCCCAGTCGAAGAAGCTGAGTGGGTTAGTATTATAGTAATATAGAGCAAGAAGAATACAGAATACATTTGGGTTTGTGTTGAATATAGGATTCTAAATTCTACATGTGTTCATGATCCATTTTCGACACCCTTTAGTGATGAGGTGTTAGATCAGATTGCGGGGAAAGAAGCATATTTGTTTACAGATGGATTCTCAGGATATCACCAGGTCATAATTTTAGAGGATGACAAGAAGAAGACCAATTTTATAACTGAGTGGTTTTCATTCACATACAACATGAGTCCCTTTGACATAAATAATTCCCCAGTGGTCTTCTCCAGGATTGTTGTTGTAACATTTCACGACTTTATACACAAATTTCTAGAAGTCTACATGGATAACTAGAATGTATACAATTTGTTGAAGGAGCACGTAGGGATACTTCGGTTGATGTTTGACAGATGTTGTGAGTTACAGATATCTATGAACCCAAGGAAGTGTATTTTCGGCGTACCACACGACAACTTTCTAGGCCACATTGTTTTCTTGGAAGGAATCCTGGTGGACCCAACTAAAGTTGTGGTTATCCTAAACATGTCACCACCTACATGTGATAAAAAATTGTGCAGGATGCTTGGGAATACATTATAGTACCATAGGTTTATCATAATATATGCTAGTATCACAACACCATTGGAGAAATTACTGAAGAAGTATGAAGCATTTTGATGGACAGCTGAGTGTGACAAGGCGTTTGATATACTGAAGAAAAAACTCAACACTGCACCAATTCTTATATACCCCAACTGGGAAATTCAATTGCATGTAAACATGGATTCATTGGGTATTGCACTAGGAGATATATTAGCATAACCATGGGAAGGGAATATGGACTACCCTATATACTTTTCTAGCATAAAATTGTCTCAAGATGAATGCAACTACACAACAACCGAAAGGGAAAGTTTGGTCATGATTTATGCGTTGAAATTTTTTTGACACTACTTACTAGATTATCATTTTAAGTTTTTCATTGACCATTCTGCATTGAAATACCTTGTAAATAAGACTGACCTTGAAGGAAGTATTTGTAGGTGGCTATTACTCTTTCAATATTTTTCCTTTGAGGTAATTCTCAAACCTAGAAGATGTAATGTAGGACCGGATCACCTATCAAGATTGGAATCAGGGGAAATTGGAGGAGCAATTCACGAATAGCTCTTGAATGCATACCTGTTTTGGATTGAAGCCATCCCGGAATATCTCAAAGAGATTGTTGCTTTCCTTAGTACATAGACCTACCCAGAGAATTATTCCTCAACCTAGAAGAGGCACTTGGTGGTCCACGCAACATATTACCAATTGATTGCAATCCAACTCTATAATATGGGACTCGATAACATTCTCAGGTGTGTCCTGAACCATGAAAGACAAGATATCCTATGGGAATTCCATGATGGAGCTGCGGGAGGGAATGTTGGAAGGAAATCTACAACAAAAAAGGTTCTCCAAACTAGATTATGGTGGAAAACGTTATTCAAGGATGTTAAAGTCTATGCTTGGTCTCGTGATGTTTTTAAATGAGTAGGGAAGCCATCACGTATATATGAATTACCTCTTCATTTGGTTAGAGAACTGTAAGCCTTTGAGAAATGGGTTGTTGACTTTATTGGACCAATTAACCCTCCCACAAGGAATTCAAAGGCTAAGTATATCATTACCACAATAGACTACCTTATGCGGTGGGATGAAGCAAAATCAGTCCAAAATTGTTCAACATATACAACTGGTAGATTTATATTTGAGAACATTATTTCCCGGTTTGGATGTCCTAGGAGCCTGAATAGTGATCAAGGGAGTCACTTCATTCACAACACAATCACAACATTAATGACACAATTTCTTATCCAACACCATACGAGCAGTCCTTATCATCCACAATCTAATGGCACAATGGAGGAATTCAACAAGATTATGGAAAGCGGACTGACAAAGGTATGTTCTACAAACATGGAAGATTGGGATAATAGAGTTCCAGTAATCCTGTGGGCTTATAATACTACCACAAAGAATATGCACGAGTACACCTCATTTCAGTTGGTGTACGGGAAGAAATTTGTGGTACCTATAGAGTTTATTACCCCTAGTCTCTATATAGATCATGCTGCACACATGATGTATGACACGTCAATTGCATAAAGGATTGTTGACTTGTAGGAAATTGAAGAAGCAAGGTTCCTAGGGGATTTTCATCAGTCAGTGGAAAAAGATAGAAATAAATCTTGGAATGATCGATACATCAAGACTAAGAGGTTCATGCAAGGAGATAAGGTACTCATGTATGAAAGTCATTATCAGAAACATCCAGGCAAGTTGTGCATGCATTGGTTAGGACCATTCCCAGTGGCTGATATCTGACATTCTCGTGCAGTCAAGATAACACAATTGGATGGTGTCCTTCGACCAGGGTGGGTGAATGGTGCACACCTGAAACCCTACATTACCCAGACTTAACAAGAGAGGCGGTTTATCCAATTAAGGGAGCATGTAAATTAGGTAGACTTTGATTTTCTGTTGAATTTTGTTGCAATGTTGAATTTTATTTTATGTAATAACGTCAAAACGTGCTTAAGAGAACCATGACACATTCTTCTCATTTTTCATTGTTAGGCCTATTGAAACATGCCCATGCAGAAATGTGTTATTTGATGTTTATCCAATCCACTCAGATATACAATTAAATCTATTGGAAAATCCTTGTGGTCAGGGGAGGTTCGAATCTGAACTTTATTAACGACTAATTCATAGTTACGTCACTTCCAATTGCAACTTTTAGGGTAACTACCAAAAACTGTCAGCATGTCCCATCAAGTATTAAAAGTTATGGTACATGTAGATCCCATCGATAATATTACCACCATTATCAACCATTAAAATGGTAAGACCCTCATGTCGACTACGTGTTGAGTGAGATACCCATTAAAGTCAGAATCCAGCCAAAATATTTCATCCCATTACCAGTCTCATCACACATCTGTGCCATAGATCACGTTGTTGGCCTAATTACTCACTCATTGATGAACCATTAGCAGTCTATCATGTTACCTTATCTATAATACTTCGTAATCTTGTTGAGAACGAAATTCTATTCACCTACTTGCCTTCTCCTATTGAGTCTCTGCATCCTGGTGCATTTTGAGAATTTGGTCGCTACCCAGTTCCCGAGCCAACGTCGTTACTAGAACTCCAGCATGAAAATGTTGAGAATATTGAGAGGACAAGGTTCAATATCGAAAGAAGCAATCCCAAATGAGCCCTATGATCCCAAAATTGAGGTACTAGGTGATGTCAAAGGAAAATCTGAGCAGATAAAAATCCTTGACCTGGATCTCATGGACACGACGTTGTTCCCACAAATTAACATTGATGTGTTTTGCAAGATGGAATTTGGGCCAAAAAAGGAGGTTTAGTTCATCCCGAAGGATGACTTTCTGAATCTATTCCACT